>CAUYLG010026193.1:0-24966 GCA_963573385.1 Cacajao melanocephalus | reverse complement strand
CTAGTTATCTGCAGAAAATCACTTAACGGGCTGGGCACGGTGGCTCATGCCTGTAATCACAGCACTTTGGGAGGCTGAGGCAGGTGGATCACCTAAGGTCAGGAGTTTGAGACCAGCCTCGCCAACATGTTAAAACCCTGTCTCTGCCAAAAATACAAAAGTTAGCCTGGCGTGGTGGCACGTGACTGTAGTCCCAGCTACTCCGGAGGCAGAGGCACGATAATTGCTTGAACCTGGGAGGCGGAAGTTGCAGTGAGCTGAGATCTCGCCACTACACTCCAGTCTGGGTGACAGAGAGAGACTCTGTCTCAAAAATTAAAATAAATCCAAAACACCACATGATTCAGTAATTCCACTTCTGGGTATATATCCAAAAGAATTAAAAGCAGGGTCACCAAGAGATAATTGTATACCCATATTCACAGCAGTATTATTCACAGTAGCAACCCAAGTGTCCATCCACAGGTGAAAGGTTAAGCAAAATGTAGTCTATGTGTACAATGGAATATTACATAGTCTTAAGAAGGAGAAAGAATCTGACCCATGCTACAACATGAATGAATCTTTTTTTTTTTTTTTTTTGAGACAGAGTTTCACTCTTGTTGCCTAGGCTGGAACTCACTGCAACCTCCGCCTCCAGGGTTCAAACAATTCTCCTGCCTCAGCATCCCAAGTAGCTGGGATTACAGGTGCCTGCCACCACACCTGGCTAATTTTCGTATTTTTAGTAGAGATGGGGTTCTCCATGTTGGTCAGGCTGGTCTTGAACTCCCGACCTCAGGTGATCCACCCTCCTTGGCCTCCCAAAGTGCTGTGATTATAGGCGTGAGCCACTGCGCCTGGCCCAACATGGATGAATCTTAAGGACATTATGTGAAGTGAAATACGTCCGTCGCAAAAGGACACACACTGTATGATTCCACTTAGATGATACCCTGAGTAGTAAAATTTACAGAGACAGAAAGAAGAATGGTGGCTTCCACGAATGAGAGGGAAGAGGAAATGGGAATTGTTTAACTGTCACAGAATTTTAGTTTTGCAAGATGCAGTGAGTTGTGGAGATTGGTTGAATAACAATGTGAATGTATTTAACACTACTGAACTGTATACTTAAAATGATAAAGATAGTAAATTTTATATTTTATTTTTGTATTTTGCCACAGTCTTTTCCAAAACTCCAATTCCTTCCTCGTTCTCTGTGCCCCTCTGTGATCTGGCCCCACTTCCATCTCTGACCTCATTTTCTACGCCCCCTCCCCTACTCCCTCAGCTCCAGCCATTCTGGCCTTCGGAGCTAACACCCGTTAAAGCATTTAACACCCACTAAGGCATTTCCACCTGGAATCTTCTTCCTCCAGAGAGTCTCATGACTTACCCTTCTACTTCCACAGTGTCTGCTCAAGGAGACCTTCCCTCAGCACCCTTTCTAGAATGGCAGTTGCCCCCACTTTGTTCCTTTTTGCCACGCTTCCTAACTTGACATTAGGTTGTTTGTTTGTTTGGAAATAGGGTCTTGGTCCATGGCCCAGGCTGGAGTGCAGTGGTGTGATCACAGCTCACTGCAGCCTCAACCTCCCAGGCTCAAGTGATTCACCTACCTCAGCCTCCCAAGGCCTCTGGTCCCAAGGGACCAGACTCATGCCATCACCCCCAGCTAATTTTTTGATTTTTTGTAGAGACAAGTGTTATAAGTAGAATTTTCGATGCCACAAAAGAAGTAGCACTTGAATATAAATTTCCTCAGCAAAGCAATTTACTTTCATAGAAGGGTACGGCTCACAGATGGAATAATGGTGAGCACATACTTGAACAAGTAGGGAAGAGGTACATATGCCTGATGGGGGTCGTCCCTACTGCTGTGTCATTCCCCTATTGGCTAGGGTTAGACCACACAAGCTAGACTAATCCCAATTGGCTATTTTAAAGAGAGCAGGGGTCCCAGCTGGAGTGGCAGGGTGGGTGTTTTGGCAGGAAGGACAGTTACGGGTGGGTCAGAGCGGGTAGTCAGGGGTGACCTAGGTCAAAGGTGGTGACTGGAGCAGATGATGGGGATGAGTCAGGACAGAGCCGGGGGCCAGGTGAACAGATGTGAACTACTAATTAGAACCTGGTGGAGAAGATTGTTTACTGGAATTACAAGGAAGTTAAACTTTAAAATAGATAATTAAAGAATAAGAGAGCTGAACACACTGACATACTGATTCTTTGAAGAGAAACTTGGGGTTCACTATAACACAAGGTCTTGCTGTGTTGCCCAGACTGGTCTTGAGCTCCTGAGTTAAAGCAGTCCTCCCACTGCTACCTCCCAAAGTGCTAGGATTACAGGAGTGAGCCACCACACCCAGCCGACATTATAGGTGCAATTGTCTGCTTATTTATTCTTTCTCCTTGTGAGAGCAGGACTTTTTGTCTGCTTGGCTTACCACATAGCTCCTGGCACACAGTAGGTGCTCAATAAATGCACTGTCTGTGCAATGAGTTGCTAAGAGAATAAATGTGAGCCCTGCAATACAATCTCACATAGAAAGAAAAGGGTGGGGGTCTCCAGGGACTTCAAATAACCTTCTTAATGCTCAGTAAATTCAACTTTTTCCCTGGACAATAGAGAATGAAATCATATATGTAAAATACTTAGAGCTCTTAGAGAAAATAGTTACAAAATTCATAGAACCCACACACAGCTCAATGTTCGTGGAATGCAGCTCTTTAGTACTGGCCTGATTTAAACATTCAAATATAAGCTGTTTTTTCCATGTTCTTTAATCACCAATAAGGCTGCTGGTCTGGGATCAGGACACCTGGACTGGTGGAGTCAGGAGGACTCCTGGGTGACTAGTGGCAGCACTCACTTGCAGCGTGACCTTGGGGAGGCCCCTGTTCCTTGCTGCGCCTCCATTTTCTTTCCAGTCCTGTACAAGAACCAGGTCCCTTCCGGGTCCCATGGGTTCCCATGGTTCCCATGGGTCCCTTCCGACTTGAACATTTTTGCAACTTCCCACGGGTTCCCTTTGGTTCCCATAGGTCCATTCTGATTTCAACATTTTCACAACTTCGAAAAGTTGTAGCTCATTCATTCTTCAAGGTTTCTGAGAGTTTAAGTTCATCTGAAACTGCTAATTTGTCAGGTTCCTTTTTTGCCCTTCCATCATTCGGCAATGCAATACAGAAAAACAGTTCTACCCAGGAGTAAAACCACAATGATTCATGTCATATCAAACCCAAATGCAATGGGGAGGGGAGGGAAGAGGGACATTTACTCATTCTTGGAATAAGAAGGAGTTCGAACTCAAAACTGCATTATTTACGGTTAACACCATTCATCCTGACAAGCTGCTGTGTTTTTCATGAGGTTGTAGGATGTAATTGCTCAGGCATTCAGATGGTATTAGAACAAGGGAGTGTCATCCTATCAATAGAAACAGAACAAATTCTGTCTTTGGGGAGGCCAAGAGCGGGGCGTAAGTGAGGCCAAGAGTGAGGCCACAGCGAGGGAGACTGAGGCTGGGACGTCAAGCACTGGGGCTAGGGGTGGGGTGTCTGCAGCAGTTCCCTGCCCAGCCTGCCCTTCCTACAAGCCCGCCCAGGACTCACCCCCGCTGAAATGAAGCAGGAAGTGGAGCAGGCGATCCTCGGGCCCCACAAGCTCAGGGGAAGGAGGGCAGCAGGGACTTTCAGTACGTGGCTACAGGAAATTTACCAAGTGGAACAGGAGGCTCCAGAGAGTTCATGTGCTTTTCCGAAGAAGGACCCAAAGGCACTTAGGCCAAAAATAGATGACTAGATGAGTGAGTGTGTGTGTACGTGTGTGTGTGTGTGTGTGTGTGTGTACGTGTGGCAGTTCTGGTAATCTACAAAGACAAGACTGGCTCTTCCCAACTTAATCCTCCCACCCACCCCCACAGCCCCTTCCGTTCTTGCATGTCTGAGCCTGTCTGTCTGGCAGATCGAAAGGTGAACCCAGCAGCCTCTGGGGAGAATTAGAAAGGAAGAGAAAATTAGGCTAACAAGTTTGGCCACCCCGCCTCCCCTCAAAAGAAAGCTGCTATCATGAAAGGGGAAGGGCCGTTACATTGATTGCCTACTCTGGCCTCTGTGACCAGAATTTGTTCTCCTGGAATGTAGCTAGAGAAACTACAAGTGAAAACGTAAGGCATTATTTTCACCCAAGATAGAAAAAGCTGTGGCCCCGGCAGTGTGGGTGCCCACCACTGCCACGGCTCATCCACCTCACCCCACTGTCACTCATGCACAGATGGCCCTGTGGCCTCATTTCCTGAGAACCTCCGAGGATGTGGAATCACTCCAGCCCTCTGAAAACTCCTTAGCGCCTTAGCACTGTAAGCCAGAGTGGCCTTAGTTGTTTGAGGAAGTGGCAGTGACCAGCAGAAGACAACCTTCATTGAAGGCAAAAATGAGGTGATTTCACACAGTTCTGCAGATAGCAGAGGCCTCTCCTTGAATGCAAAGGACACCATGACAGGAGACAAACAAATGGCAATTCACTAGGCAATAATGAACAGGTGTGCCCTCTGGGTGTGCCCAGAAATAACTGGAGTTGGACATATTCAAAGACAACCAGACATCCAGGAAACCATGACGCCATGAGTAGGGCCAGGAGACAAAGGAGACTCCCAGAGGTTTCAGATACTCAACTCATTAGACAGAGGCTAAAACAATTCTAGTTACTCTATTCAAAGAAATAGTCAACAAATTTGCAAATTCTAACCGGGAACTGGAAACTATAAAAAGTGTCACATAGTTAATATGAAAAAAAGAATTCAAAATAACTTTTGGAGGTGAAAGTACAATAACTAAAACGAAAAGCCATATAAGTGGCTTTAACCACACTTTGAACACAGCTGAAGAACTTGTATACCAAAATTAAAGCAGAAGAAACATCCAGATTACAGTATAAGGAGACGGAAAGATTAAAAACCAGAAGTATACAGTGAGTCGACCTAACATCCATTTAATGGCAGTATCAAAAGAAGTAAAAAAAGCAAAGTCCCAAAAGAAAATATTTTAATATATCATGATGGAGGAAGGAGGGAGGGCGGGAGAAAGGAAAAAAGGAAGGAAAGAGGGAGGAAGGGAGGATGGGAGGAAGGGAGGAAGATAAGGAAGGAGGGAGGGAGGAAGGAAAGGAGGAAGAGTGATGGGGTAGTGGGGAGGGAGGGAGGGAAGGAAAATTCTTTTTTTTTTTGAGACGGAGTCTCGCTCTGTTGCCCATGCTGGAGTGCAGTGGTGTGATCTCTGCTCACCACAACCTCTGCCTCCTGGGTTCAAGCAATTCTTCCTCAGCCTCCTGAGTAGCTGGGATTACAGGTACATGCCACCATGCATGGCTAATTTTTGTATTTTTAGTAGAGAAGAGGTTTCACTATGTTGGCCAGGCTTGTCTCAAACTCCTGACCTCATGATCTGCCCACCTCAGCCTCCCAAAGTGCTGGGATTACAGGAATGAGCCACCCCGTCCAGCAGGAAAACTTTCAAAACAGTCTTAGGAAGAAAGAGATTGCCTTTAAGAAGCCATAAATAGTCAACTGACTTTTTTCAAAGCCACATTGGAATCCAAAAGAAAAGCCTAGATCCTCTACCCATGGAAAATATCCTTTAAGAGTGAAGTAGAAATATAGACATTTGGGACAAGAAAAAAACCTACAAACAAAACCCCAGGAGCATTCACCACTAGCAGATCAGCATCTTTGCAAAGGAAAAGGAGTATGGCACCCAGAGCTGTATGGAATGCTGGAGCTGACATTTTGCTTGGAGCTTCCAAGGGAAATCGCTCCTTGATGACCTGTGTGGACCAATGATCATGGGCATCAGTATGAATCAGATGGACCCCACATATGTCTTTATTATTCTCTAGAGCGTATATATATTTATACACACACACATTCCCGGGGCCTCCAGGGCCTCTGAGGCCCCTGGAATGTGTGCATATATATACGCTCTAGAGAATAATAAAGTTATGCTTCTTCTGGTGCACAGACTACTGAAGGCAGGCTGTGCAAACATTGGAGACCTCCCATGTTACATCTTAGCCACTCTCCTGAGTTACTAGGGGAGTCAAAGGACATAAGTCCTCTTAAAGCACCTCAAAGGCAAGGAAAGCCATACAGATTTGAGGCAACGATCATACATGAAATCACTCCCTTAAAGTGACTGAAAGAGTATCAGTTGGGCTCAAGCAATTAAACAAATGTCAAATGCATCATGCATCTGTGATATGAATTTACAGGCACATCTGAGCAAGAGCCCAACAGCAATTCTGCATGTTGTGACTCGATCTTGGGGGGACCCTTGGAATTCTCTGGGAGAGCTCCTATCTAGGACTGGCCCCCTCTCCTGGCTTTCCTGCCAGGAGCCACCTTCACATACCAAGGGACTCTGAGTTCCTTCTCCCTAGCTTCTCCCTTGTAATTCCCAACATCTCTGACCACTGGCAGCTCTCCCCTAGAGGCCAGAGGGCTACTGGTGATTCCAGGGAAGTTGCTGCATGCACCGATCCTAACCCCAGACAACCTTAAGGAGGCTGGGGAGGAATCTCATTCCCAGGATCATAAAACTTGGGGGAGAGGAGGAGTTTGAAAAAGATTAATAACCTGCTGAGGACATGACCAGACTCAGACTAACTTCCTGAAAACAAGGGACTTGTGTGTGTCTTCTCTTCCAATGTAACATCACAACCGCCTGGTGAACAACCAGCTCAAGGAACAGAAAAAAGAGATTTGCTGCTGTTGCTAGGGCTAGGGCCCCAAATGCATTAAGGCCCTTGATGGGGGAGTTAAGCCTAAGCCTGCATTATGGGGTCCAGCATTACGGGGGACCAAGAATTGTCAGCTCTCTAAGTGGTAAACATAAGTTTCCCACATGGGAGACACTACTCCACATCATGATGAAAGCAAAGTTATAAAGTGAGGCTGTTTCACCCTACCTCACCCGCCACTCGCCTCCGTCATGAGCATCCAAGGTGCCTTTTCATTTTAGAGACAGGGTGTCATTCTGTCATCCAGGCTGGAGTACAGTGGTGTGATTATAGCTCACTGAAGCCTCGAACTCCTGGCTCAAGCCATCCTCCCACCTCAGCCTCCTGAGTAGCTGGAACCACAGGCACACACCACCATGCCTGTCTCAGGTGCCATTTCTTGAAGCATCTTCCACCCGAGTCTGAGCCTTGCTCCTGGAGTTATCCTTTGGCCATGGCTGCTGGCACCTGAAGCCACCCTGACCCCTGAACATCCCCCAGACACACTAGTCCTGGCTCTCTCATTCTTCACGATGTCCATCAGGGCAGAGACCAGCCAATGGGAGGTCAGACCCTCCCTCCTCCAGACTCAGTGACATGTCTGGGCTTTCATTATGTGCCTTTTCACAAATTTTATCTTTTTTCATTTTTGTGTCCCTTAGGATAGGAATTTCTAGCTCTACTTAATAGATGAGTGTGGGGCCAGGCACAATGGCTCACGCCTGTAATCTCAGCACTTTAAGAGGCCGAGGTAGGTGAATCACTTGAGGTCAGGAGCTCAAGACTAGCCAGGCCAACGTGGTGAAACCCTGTCTCTACTAAAAATACAAAAATTAGCCAGGTGTGGTGGTAGGTACCTATAACTCCAGCTACTTGGGAGGTTGAGGCAGGAGAATTGCTTGAACCTGGGAGGCAGAAGTTGCAGTGAGCCGAGATTGTACCACTGCACTCCAGCCTGGGTGACAGAGCAAGACTCCATCTCAAAATAAATAAATAAAGATGAGTGTGGTAGGCAGAATAAAGTCCCCCAAAGAAGCACACAGCCTGACCCTTGAGACCTGTGAGCATTTCCCTCTGTGGCAAAAGAGACTTTGAAGATAAGACTAAGTCAAAGATCTTGAGATAAAGATATTATTCTGGATTATCATAGCAGCCTCTAAATGCAACACAAGTGTTCTTATAAGCAGGAGGCAGAGGGAGATTTGACAGGAAAGAAGGCAATGAAACCAGGCGCTGCTCTGCTGGCTTTGAAGATGGGGCAAGGGGTCACCAATCAAGGAATGTGAGGAATGCAGCATTAGAAGCTGGCAAAGGCAAGGAAATGGGTTCTCCCAGAGCCTCCATGGGATCTTGGTCCCACCAACATCTTGATTTTAGCCCGATGAAATTGATTTCAGACTTCTGACCTCCAGAATGCTAAGAGAATAAATGAGTGTTGTTTCAAGTCAACAAGTTTGTGGTGATAGATTGCAGAGGCAATAGGAAAATAACACAGTGAGGAAACAGAGACGTTAATGACTTGCTTCAAGTCACCCAGCAAGTCAGTGGAGCTGGAATTCACACTCTGGCTTTTGGATTCTAAGCCTCACATTCTTTCTGTTATACCAATACCATGCCGCTTCTGAGACTCGGCAGCAACTGAGAGTGTAATAATTGGGGAACAGATAAAATAGGTAAGCAGTGTGTGTGCGTGTGTGTGCACGCGCGTGTGTGCACGTGCATGTGTGCATGTGTGTGCGCACGTGTGCACATGTGTGTGTGTGCGTGTGCGTGTGTGAAGAGAAAAGGGTAAGAAAGAGAACATGTCATTGACTTGTATTTATCTCTCAAACTATCCAGTGGAAAATTGAGAAACACCAAATACAAATGATAAAAAGGTATTATTAAGCTCAACATTTTGCCTCTGTTTTCTCTGGCCATAGTGCAGTTGGTCTTCATATTGCAATACAATGATGATCTTGCTCTGGTCAGATGTTCACCTAAAGTACTGGTCTTACAGAAAGGCTTGAAAGAAAACAAATGGGTTGGGTGTACTGGCTCGCATCTGTAATCCCAGCACTTTGGGAGGCCAAGGAGGGCAGATCACTTGAGATCAGGAGTTCGAGACCAGCTTGGCCAATATGGTGAAACCTGACCTCTACTAAAAATACAAAAATTAGCTGGGAGTGATGGCACACACCCGTAGTCCCAGCTACTCAGGAGGCTGAGACAGGGGAATTGCTTGAACCTGGGAGGCGGAGGTTGCAGTGAGCCAAGATCATACCATTGCACTCCAGCCTGGGAGATAGAGTGAGACTCCATCTCTCAAAAAACAAACAACAAAAATTTTAAAATGACTGTCCCTTGTAAGCCTTATCAAATAACAGAAAGCGTATAGAATAGATACAAGCCAGGGCTCGGGTCCTGAAGGCTGGGGTTCACTATCTGAATTTCCTAAAGGAAATCTAGGGCAAGCACAACTCTAATGGCACAACTTTTGTGCCACAGATCAGCCTTGAGCTCTTGCTTACTTGGTACACGTTGCATTTTCTCCTTCATCTTTAGCTCCTAAGGAACCCCTAGAATGGTAAACTGAGAAAGCACCTCATTTAACTTAACAAGGAATCTGGAGCCCAGAGAGGTTAGGGGTGGTTCAGATGCTACTGGTTATGACCACAATCTGATGGGTCATCATTACTTGAAGGAGTGAGCGGAGCTTCGCTTAACTTCCTTAAAGCTCTCAATGAAAGAACCACAAGTGTCTGTCCCTTTGTTAAGAAAGCAATTTATCATGAAATCCTCCCTGTTGCTAAACTATTCAATACTTTTTTACATTTGAAAACTCCACTCTGGTTAGTTACTGCTTGGACATGATGCCATAGCATTATCTGAGAGGTCACAACACATTTTATGTCCTTGGTCGGAAATAGAAAAACAGAAACACAAGACCCCGAGTCAGAAGATGACAGCATGTCAGAACTCAGTGTCACCAAGTTTTCCTTTCTATTTTGGGAACCTTTAACCTACCATCCAACAAACACTGGGAAATGTAAGTTGGAAGAGTCCCGCTAATTGATTAAATTCCCTTATTATCTTCCAAGGCTCTCCCCCAAAACTGAAATCCCCTTATCAGCTCTCATAAGAACAATAGAAGGAAACAAGCATTTTCTAAGCCTTTGTTCCTTCTCCTGCCTAACCTCCTAACTCAATCTTCACCCCTGGTTTTAAAGCCACTGACACCTCTACTGCTTCCAGGACTTTTCCATAACTGGGACCCCCATCGGCTGCTTTAATTAGAAGATGTAGTGAAGAGCTGTCTGAAGCCCACTTTGGGGGATCAATGTGGAATCAAAGTAGAAGATTCTTGATGCCCAGGTAGCCACCCTCCACCTAAACAGGGTCCTGCCAACACCATTGTACTGCCTAGCTCACCACAGCACAGTGACAAGATGTGCTGGTGATATCTTTCAGGACTTGCACTGGACAAGTCCTCATAGACTTTGAACTCATATCAGGCAATAAAGCAGGAGTGTAAATAGCATGACAGAGGCAATCTAGAGCAATCATAAACTCTTGTTCTCTGAATCAGGGGACTTTGCTTATTTTGTCAATAACATCTACTGGCAGAGAACTCCCAGGCCAGGGAAGCAGTGGGACTACCCATAGGAAGGGGAGTCACCGGCCACTAACCATGCATGGTTTATCTTCACAGTGGACAATTGGTGGCCTTAGACATCATCTTCTACAATCACATACACATCCTCCTCTTTCTGTTTCAAGTTGTTCTCTGGGAAACTGTTCACATTTTGAAGAGCTAAAAATGTACTACCTTAAATCAGACTCATGTCGAGATTTCCGGGTTTGCTTTGAGGAATCCATTGGACTGATGGTGACTTGTTTAAAATTCTGCAGTTATTCTATTAGGTCCAATTTGACAGATAGTTACTGAGTGATTGCTGTAGCCAGTTTTTGCTGAGCTGGGAGTCTTTGGGTTGTCTCGGACCTCATGGAGTTCCCAGTCTACCTGGGAAGACAAAGTTAAGAAGTAATGAGCATTGCAAAGTACACTATAAATAGCAAGGAGATGTTAGTCTAAAGGGCCAGCTGCTGCTATTGCCACTGCAGCAAATTGAAGCCAGAAAGAGAACCAGAGGAAATGCAGAAAATGTGCCTGGAAAAAAATAATCATAATAGCATGGTGGCCACCCACAATGGTGATCAAGGTTTTTTCCAAGTTCTAATGAAACATCCATTCATTTTTATTTTGTGAGATTGAAGCAGCAATGGCTGGGTATATAAAGAATTTCCTGTAGATTAATATGAAGCTGGAAGGAGTTGATAGACTTCAGCAGTGATTTGGGCTATTAATCCAAGCCAGTCATTCATTAACCCTCGGGAAGTTTTCTGTGCCAAAGTCATTATTATCATTATAAACTAAACCCCAAGGCCCAAATGGGTATATGGCTACTTTTCTCTCCAGGATCCTGAGTATTTGAGTCAGCCAGGGAGCCTGAATCATTTCCTGAATTCCTTTCTGGTTCATGGGGAGTTAGATTTTATACAATGCACTTGCTGCCAAGGGAACCCAGCAAAGAGCCCTTTTGAGAGGTAACTAGCACTCTTGCCTTTTTCATGAGGTCCTAAGTCACTATGGCAGATGTATCCCAATTTTTGTTTTTCTACACTTCTCTAGTATAAATTTCAGCTGGCAACATGGCTGCCTGGCCAAAGACTACATTTCCCAGTCTCCCTTGCAGTAGCTGTGGTCATGTGACTGGGTAAAGGCAGCAGAAATGATGCGGGTCACATCTTGATCTTGCCCTCAAAAAATTGATAGTATCATCAACCCCCACGCCCAGTCCCTTTCCCCCTTTCCACTGCTGGAGGACAGAACAAGAACCGAAACATCTCCTTAGACACAGAGATGGAAAGCATGTATTAAGGATGTTGAGCTGCCCCAGGTCAGGACCTGCTGACCTCCAGACTGTGACATGGGAACAAATCAACTTCTCTCTTGGTAAGTCACTGTACTTTAGAGTCTCTTTGTTACAGCAGCTAAGACTGTACTCCTACAAACACAGTGCCTACCAAGCAAACCCTGTGGCCCCAGCTCAAGGACCCTTCCATATTATATGTTGATGTATCAAGGCAGTGGCTATTTTTTTCTTTGAAACAGGGTCTCAGGCTGGAGTTCAGTGGCACAATCTTGGCTCATTGCAACCTCTGCTTCCCAGGTTCAAGTGATCCTCCCACCTCAGCCTCCTGAGTAGCTGGGACTACATGCAAATGCCAACCATGTCCAGGTAATTTTTTTCATATTTTTGTAGAGATAGGGTGTCTCAAACTCCTGAGTTCTAGTGATCCAACTGCTTCAGCTTCCCAAAGTGCTGGGACTACAGGCATGAGCCACCACGCCCAGCTAGCAGTGGCTCTTTTTAACATGGCCTCATTTAATTATCCCAATAGTCCTGTGTGGTTGGTATTATTGCTGTGCTATTTTAAAGATGAGAAAACTGAGGTAGAAATATATCAAAAAACTTGCTCAAGATTCCACAAGCCAGTAGGCGGTAGAGTGAAGATCACAACCCAGCAGCGTAACTCCCTGTTACCTCTTCCCTGTCCTGCCATTTCCCTGTAAGATGACATGGTCACATCAACATTCCCTTTGAGGTCCAGATAAATACATACCCCGGGTTAAACAAATTCCAGAAAATAGTCTAACTTGGCTCTGTGTGGGTGTAATCCACTGGTCTTTTCTAAAGGCAACATCGATTGGTCACCCTCAAAAGCTCTACCTGGTGGTTCAATAGTTCAGCAGCTCCACATTGATTGAATTCCTATTGTGTTCCCAGGCATTAAGTTTGACACTGAGGACATAAAAATGGATAACACATGGCCCTGGATCTCAAGGAACCAGCTGCCTGATGGAAAATAAAAGAGAGGGAGAGACTTAAATGGATGATTTCAGCATAATGAATGTGACAAGTGATAAGATAAGGCAATGCATCTGGTATCACGGCTTTTCCAAGGCTTCTAAAGGGGTAAAAAATTACCCAGTGGGTATTCGAAGGAGAAAGTAAATAAAAGAAAATCTACCGAGACCTCTGCTATTTGGTAATACACGTTATTTTATCTAATCCTTACCATAAATCCAAGAGGGGTGTTATTTTATCTCTGTTTTACAAATGGGGAAAGTGAAGGGCAACCAGACCTACGTTCCCAAGTTCCTATGCTCCATAGGACAGGCAGCATTGAAATCTAGGTTAGCCTGAGTCCAGAGACCACGTTTTACCTACTGTTCCCAAAATAAAGAAGAAGTTGATCCCCTCTCTTGGGAAATTTTTCTTTACTTGAGCCTTTGACTGGAACACAAAACACCTGGAATTATGAAAACAGCTAAGAGAAAGTACTAGTTCTTTATAATATGGGGCTTTCTATTAGTCTCAGGGAAAGTGTCTCTTAGCCTGGAAAGAAAAGCAAGATTATAGGCAATTACTGTTTCTTTTTCCTGTTTTGTGGGGAGCTGCTTCTCCCCAACGCTGATGGTATTGATTCTGGGGGGTTCGGTCACAGTGTCTGGCCCCCTCAAGGTCTGGCTAATCAGCCCCCCATCCCTCCTGCTAACTCAGAAGCCCAAGGTAGGGGCATGTGTCCAAGTAAGGCCAGCCTGAGCTCATCGTGTGACTGCTGGAAGAAGAGAGAAGCTCCCTTCGCCCCTCTGGGCATCAAGCCAGGGAGGCCTAGAGGTGAGGCAGTGTGTTCAATCACAGAAACAATCAATCAGTTATTCAATCAATCAATTTTCCTGAAGTCCTAAGCTGGCTTGGGTTCAGTTTCTTTTACTTGCCAATGAAACCATCCTAGTACTGTGGGAAAGGTCTGAGTACAAAAAGCAAGCTCACAATGTAATTTCAATACTTACATTTCTTATGTTTATTTCTGATTTTATATATTATATACTTTATGTATATAATATTCATATATAAAGTACATATGATTTTACATATAGAATATTATATTTATATATTTGTGTATTCATTATGTTATATATTATATTTTTACCTATTTCTTGTATTTGTTATTTCAGTGCATAGAGTTTTGACCGGGCACAGTGCCTCCCATCTGTAATCCCAGCACTTCGGGAGGGTAGGATGGGAGTATCTCTTGAGGCCAGGAGCTCAAGACCAGTTTGGGCAACACAGTAAGACCCTTAGCTCTACAAAAAATTGTAAAAGTTAGCATGGTGGCATGCACCTGTAGTCCCAGGTATTCCAGAGGATACCTTGAGGCCAGAAGTTCAAAGCTGAAGGGAGCTATGATTGCACCACCGCACTCCAACCTGGGCAACAGAGTAAGACCCTGTCTCAAACCAAAAAAACAAACAAACAAAAACTTAAGAGTATTCTAAGGTCTGAGAATTTCAGGCAATCCACCATTTTCAAATGAAACCACAAAGACAAATGCTAAGGTTAAATATTTGGAATCACCATCTTTTTATGTGGCTCCTATGGCAGAGGTTTTTCATGCATTTCTTAACTAAGGTCTGATCCTCATTTTTATTTGTAAGTTGCCAAGGATGCAGACAGTAACTTCTGGCTTAGTCACCAGCCCCACTTTACGAGATGTCAGCTGTGCATATTTAAAGAGTTGTTAAATTTACGTTTCCACCTGAATTGCCATCTTTGTCTAACAAAACCCATGCTATGATAAACTACTTCCATTTTTTCTTCTTCTAAAAGGTATTACTCAAAATGGATTTCCCCAGAATTTCAGTTTTCTATACTCTATGACCAAAAGTGGGACTATTTTTCCATCTCTATAGTGGGGGCCTGGGCTGAAGTGTAAGCAGGCTTAGGGGTACCTACTTGGGGTGTCATCAGGGCTTTGGGGTTCCTGCCTCACTCCAGAGCCTTAACACCTGCTTCCTGGGGTCTAAGAGTTCTTCCTCATGGAGCAACCTCAGTTCGAGATGCCTTCAGAATGTAATTCTGCCTGGGAGAGGTGACACATGGATAATTCCACAGTAAGAAACAAATAGCTGAGAGCCAATTCTTTCTAATTCTGCAAGGAGAAAGAGTGAAGTGAGAAAAGGTGGGCAGAGGCTGCCTGATCCTGGGAGAAGCAGCCCACGAATGGGGAGCAAGGAGGAGGGATTCTGAAGGAGAAGGCTGAGAGTACAGGAGCTGCTCAGCCTGGCCAGCCATGGCATAATCCTGCCTGTGGCTTCCACTAGCCACGTGACCTCAGGCCATGCCTTAACTCCTCAGTATCCTCATCTGGAAGTGGAGACAATCATACCTACATCACAGGGTGTTGTCTTCCTGAAATCTCTCAAATCTATGGAGGGCACAACACGATGCATGAGGCTCACCATCAGTGGACAGAAATTTAATCCCTAAGGATATCAGGTAAATATTTGTTGAATGTTAGTCAATAAGTGAATGAATGCATGCATGAATAAATAAATAATCACCCCTCCCTCTGTTCAGTCAACCAATCAGCAACCTCCTATCTTACCATATTCTACATTTGAAAACCACCACATTCTGCATTCATTCAATAGATTACTTATTGAATGCCTACTATGTGCCTGGAAGTCAGAACCTGCTCCATAATTTGCCAGGTCTAGCATAAAATGAAACAGGAGGGTCTTGTCCACAACTTATTAAGGATTTCAAAAAATAGAGACAGGAGGGCATGCAGCTGGCCACACTGTCAGCATTTTAGGAGCCAGGGACACAATGGTGACAAAATAAGCAAGCATTCCTACCCTTGTGGAGTTTACATTCTAGCAAGAAGAGATAGACAATAAAACAAATCGTTTTGCTTATACAATAAATATAAATAAATATATCAGAAAAAATAAAGAGAATGTTAGAGAGTGATTAGTACTAGTGGGGAAATGAATGAGGAAATGGGTGAGGGAGCAGAGGGGTGGGGTTATTGATTTTAATGAGGATAGTCAGAAAGGCTTCACTGAGAAGGAGAATCTGAGTGAGGACTGAAAGAGACAAGGAAGGAGCTGAGCAGATATCTGGGGAAAAGACCTCCCAACAAAGGGAATAGTGAGTGCAAAGGCTCTGCCAGGAGCATGCCAGGTATGTCCAAGGAAGAGCACGGGGCTTGGAGTTCCACAAGATGAAGTCAGAGAGGTAGAAGGTCTGGAGGACTCAATCCAAAGCTCCTGCGATTATGCAAGTGACACACAGGGTGGCCTGATGCAGAGTGAGACAGAGAGGTGGTGAGAAAATGCGCAGATTCTGGATGTCTTTGGAAGGTAGGGCCAAAGGATTTGCCAACACACTGAATATGGTGTGTGAGCAATAGAGAGGGGTCAAGAATCGCTCCAAGGTTGGGGGACTGAATAAAGCCCAAAGAAGAATAAAGCTGCTGCCATTGGCTGAGAGGAGGAGGTGGTGGGGAGAAGCAGCTTTGGGTGCATCACAGGAGATCAGTTTGGGGCACTTTAAGTCTGAGATGCCTTTCAGTGGTTCAAGTAGAGGTACCGAGTAGACAGAGATAGGAATTTTGGAGTTGGGGGTGGAGATGTCCAAGCAGAAGGTACAAATCTGGGTGTCATCAACAGCAATGCAAGACATAAAAGGTGTCAACCTAAATAATGACAGAGAGAGACAGGATCTCCACAGAAAGAGCTTATTTAGGAATTGCAGGGGATTACAACCTGGGGAACATGTGCTATCATGAATCATAGGCATATCCAAAGACATTGGGGCTAAAAAAAAACTTTTAAAGACAAAAAAAAAAAAAGGAGACTTCCACGTAAGCTGTTTGGAAACAGAGACCACTGATGACAGTCGTTGGTGGAGGCTGCCATTGTTGGGCAGTTGGCCTTGAGCAAGTGGCTTACC
The DNA here is from genome assembly GCA_963573385.1 of Cacajao melanocephalus. Taxonomy (NCBI): domain Eukaryota; kingdom Metazoa; phylum Chordata; class Mammalia; order Primates; family Pitheciidae; genus Cacajao; species Cacajao melanocephalus. Next base: position 8,367 of record CAUYLG010026193.1, on the reverse strand, counting down.
TCAAATCCTACATATTTGAGGAGTTCCTGGCATAGTCCCTGTCATAGGCACATGTGCAGGGATTCCTTGTGACAAGTCCTGTTACAAGCATGCGTGCACGTAGCTCGTTCTTCATGGCCTCTGCCTCCATTCTGTTAGGGTTTGATATAAGTGACTCCATTCTGGTATTGATAACCTTCACAAAGGAAAGGACCCCCAGGATCGCCAGTCCACCTGGAGAGATGAGACACAAACAGAGGCTTTCTAGCAGCACCAGACAGTCACAGACGAGTGCAAGCAAAGAGCTGAGACGGCATCAGAAAATGGACTCTGAATGTAGGGGGTGGCATGGGCCACACCTGGAGGAATGAGGGCAGGCTGACCAAGAAGCCACAGAAAGAGCTTGAGCCTGAGCAGCTGAGCTCAGTGGACCCCAGGGGATCTCACAGAATTCGCCTGTCCATTCTCCCTGCAGAATAACTTTCAAATCAACCTGTTTCTCTCCAACGCTACTCCAGCAGCCCAGGTTCTTCTGCTGTTGCTGAGACGACCACAGGTGGGCTCCCTTCTACTCTCACTCCCTCCTGAAGCTTCCTCTTCACGGGAACACCTGTTCTTAGAATGTAAATCACATCTCCTCACTCCTTAGCTAAAACCCACTCATGGTTTCCATAGGTTTAGCATTCCAGCCAAGGAAAATCATGTGAAAACTTCTCAAGGAAGTAGGGCTCCAATGAGCTGTTGAAAAGTCATTGGCAGGTGACACTAAGCTTTATTATTCAAGGCAAAAGGAATCATGGAAACCAGTGTTTCTCAAGCTTCTCTTTGGCCAAAACCCACAATAATAAATATGTTTATACTCACACACTGAAACAATCGTTACCCTAACTATACACAATTCACTTTTTTAAAAATGCTATTTGTGGGAAATAGAAAAGTTCCTTTTAAAGTTTCCTTTCTTGTTAAAAAATAAATGTGCTAATAACTTTGTTAAGCCCTATCCTATGTAGCTGTTAAACATGCCATGCTTACAGGCATGTAGTATATTCTATGTCCTTGTACTTTAACCAAGATATCTGTGCTCAACGTGCTTACAGGCATGTCCCAGCTCTCCATTGCTTTTACCTGTTTAAAAAAGGTTTAAGTTGTTAGCCAATCATGTTTTAGTTTAGATTGTGAGGTCTGACTCCAGCCAATGGAGATCCGACTCAGCAGTAAGGACGACCCCAAATGCATAAGGGATACATTTGTGTGTTTTTCCTTTGTTCATTGTGCTTTCATGGCACAATGGCTAGCAAGGGTAACCTTCCTGCAGTCCAGGAAGTAAAAATTGTATTGCTGAAAAATCCTTTGTCTCAGTGCTAGTTTTTCTTTGCAGCACTGAGCATCTATTTCCAACATCTATTTCCAACACTATTCTATTCTGTTCTTTTCAATTCTGTTAAATTCCAATCCATTCTATTCTTTTGTATATCATTTCATTACAGTTTTTTAATGCTGGTCACAATAAACTCGATTGGTTTCACCAGCCATTAATATGTTGCAATCTTTGTTTTGGTGGTAGTAAAAAAAGTCAAGGAATTAGGATGACCTACAGTGGAATGAGTGACTCAGCCAGGTGAATCAATCTAGCTAATAACAGCTCATGTTCATGGAACAATTCCTGTGTACCAAGCATTTTGCCATTACTTAGATCCAATATTACATTTATTCCTCAAAATAAACCCTTAGGTAATGTTATACTTATTTTACAGTTGAAGTCTTCTGAGGTTTAAGAAAGTTAAAGTCCTTTGGACATGATCACCAGGTAAGAAGTAGAATTTGAGTTTAGGTAGTCTGATTCCAGATCCTAAGCTCTGGCCCCACATCAGTCTAGTTATAAGGGACTAAAGGGAAAAAGATGAGACATCTGTTTGGAGCCAGGCATCTAAAGATCTTATATGCCCATCTAAAGAGCATTGATATTTTTTCTTTTATTTTTAGTTGATATGCAATAATTGTACTTATTTATGGAACACAGAGTGATATTTTGTTACATGTATACAATGTATAATGATCAAATCAGGGTAATTAGCATGTCCATCACCTCGAACATTTATCATTTCCTTGTGTTATGGACAATCAAAATCCTCTCATTTAGGCCAGGCTCAATGGCTCACATCTGTAATTACAGCACTTTGGGAGATCGAGGCAGGTGGATTGCCTCAGCTCGGGAATTCAAGACCAGTCTGGCCAACATGGCAAAACCCCATCTCTACCAAAAATACAAAAAGTTAGCCAGGCATGATGGTGCATGCCTGTAATCCCAGCTACAGAGGCATGAGAATCTGAGGCACAAGAGGCTGAGACACAAGAATCGCTACAGAGCGGCTAGGCATGGTGGCTCACATCTACAATCCCAGCACTTTGGGAGGCCGAGGTGGGTGGATCACAAGGTCAGGAGATTGAGACCATCCTGACCAACATGGCAAAACTCCATCTATACTAAAAACAAAAATTAGCAGGTATGGTGGCAAGTGCCTGTAGTCCCAACTACTCAGGAGGCTGAGGCAGGGGAATCGCTTGAACCCAGGAGGTGGAGATTGCAATGAGCCAAGATTGGGCCACTGCACTTCAGCCTCGTGACAGAGCAAGACTCCATCTTAAAAAAAAAAAATTGCTACAGAGCTACAGAGGCGTGAGAGGCTAAGGCACAAGAATTGCTTAACCTCAGGAGGCAGGGGTTGCAGTGAGCTGAGATTGCTCCACTTCACTCCAGCGTGGGTGACAGAGTAAGACTCTGTTTCCAAAAAAAAATTCTCTCTTCCAGCTTTTTGAACATGTACAATTAATTATTGTTAACCATATTCACCCTAAAGTGCTATAGAACACTAGAACTTATCCCTCCCATCTTGCTGTCACTTGTATCCATTAACCATTCTTTTTTTCCTCCCCTAGAGAACTAGAATATTTATGTAAAAAAATCATCCAACCACCTTTTATTATTATTATGAATATTTCAAACATATAGAATATAATAGCAAGTAACAAAATTAACTCACAGGTATCTACCACTTGGTTCTATCATTTCATCATATTTGCTTTATATGGTTTTCTTTTTTAACCTATGCCATATTTAAATTAGCTTTTTGTAGACAGCTTATATTTGAGTCTTCTTTTTTATCCAATCTGACAATCTCTGTTTTTTAAGTGGTATGTTTAGATCGTTTACATTTAATGTAATTATTGGTATGGATGAATTTACGTCTTTGATTGTATTATGTAGTTTCTGTTTGTCCTCTATGTGTTTTGCTTCTGTTCCATTGTTCCTGTCTTCTTTTGAATTACTTGTTGTTAGTATTTCATTTTAATGTATCTGTTGGCTTTTTTGGCAATATCTCTTTCAATATCTCTTTGTGTGTGTGTGTGTGTGTGTGTGTGTGTGTGTGTGTATAATGATTGTTCTAGATGTTGCAATATGCATTCCTAGTCTTTTACAGTCTACTTCAAGTTACTATTTTACAAATTCAAAGTAAAATGTAGGAGCCTGACAAACCCTCCCTCTTTATGTTATAGTTATCATATGTTTATATCTACATACATTGAGAACCTTACCAATGTTATGATTTTTGCCTTCAACACCCATAAATATTTAAAGAATTTAAGAGGATAAAAATAGTCTATTTCATTTAGCCCAGTATTTACCATTTCTGTTGCTCTTCCTTCACTCCTGAAGTTTCAGGTTTCCCTCTGGTATCATTTACCTTCGGCCTGTAAGACTCTTCTTTGGCATTTATTTTAGAGCAGGTTTAATATCAAAGAATTATCTTACTTTTCCTTAATCTGAGAATGTCTTTATTTTATCATCATTCCTGGAGAATATTTTTTTTTTTAGATGGAGTCATGCTCTGTTGCCCAGGCTGGAGTGCAGTGGTGCAATCTTGTCTCACTGTAACCTTGCCTCCCAGGTTCAAGTGATTCTCCTGCCTCAGCCTCCCAAGTAGCTGGCACTACAGCCAACACCACCACACTGAGCTAATTTTTGTATTTTTAGTAGAGATAGGGTTTCACCATATTGGTCAGGCTAGAAGCTGGTCTTGAACTCCTGGTCTTGATCCTCCTGCCTCAGCCTCCCAAAGTGCTGGGATTACAGGCATGAGCCACCACACCCAGCCTGAAGGATATTTTTCCTGAATATAGAATTCTGGGTTAAAAGCTTTTTTCTTCAAGCATTTTAAACATGTTATTCCACTGTCTTCTGGCCTCCATGGTTTCTGGTGAAAAATACTCAGTCATATGAATCATTATTCCCCTATATATAATGAGTTACTTATTTCTGGCTGCTTCTAAGATATTTCCATTGTATCTGGTTTTCAACAGTGTGTGATGTGTCTGGACATAATTTCCTTATAGTTTATTCTGTTTGAGACTTGTCGAGCTTCTTAAATCAACAAATTTATGTTTTTCCCAAATGTAAGACATTTTCCGCTATTAATTCTTCAAATGCGTGTTCTTTTTTCTAATCCAATCTCTTTTCTCTTTCCTTTCGGTGCTACAAAAACAAGTGGTCTTGTACCACAGGCCACTGAGATTCTTTTTTTTTCAGTCATTTTTTCTCTCTGTCCTTTTGACCAGATAATTTTTATAGGTTAATCTTCAAGTTCGCTAATCCTCTGCCATCTCTATTCTGCTATTAAACCCATTCAATGAATTTTGCTTTTCAGATATTATAATTTTCCTATTCAAAAGTTGTATTGTATTCTTTTAATAGTTTCTATTTCTTTGCCAAACACTTCTTTCTTTCCATCTGAAGGTATTTACTGTTACCTCGTGGGCTTGGTTACAACAGCTAAAGTATTTGTCTGATAACTTCAGCATCTGGTGCATCTCAGGATTAACATAATTGATTGCCTTTTCCTTTGAAAAATGATCACATTTTCCTGCTTTATATGTCAAGTGAACATTTCTAATATTATTACATGAAACTCTAGATTATGCTTTTAAAATTTCTAAGCATGTTGGTTTTGTTTTGTTTAGCAGGCCACCAACCCTAATTGTGTTCAGATCACAGGTTCCATCTTGCCTTCTGTTTATAGGGTTCTAGTGTCAGGTTAGCTGTCTAAACCTTTGCAGTGCTGTTTTTAGGTCTGTCCTAGGTATATGCAACTTCAGGCTGAACCCAAGATTTGTGTTGGTCCATACACAGAATTAAGGAATCCTTCTTCTCCAGCATTTCCCCTGCTCCACGAGCCCCCAGTCCCCAGGACATGGACCGGTAGAGGTCCACGGCCTGTTAGGAACAGGCCACGCAGCAGAAAGTGAGCTGTGGCAAGCAAGCAAAGCTTCATCTGTATTTACAGCCAATCCTCACTCACATTACTTCCTGATCCCTGCCACCTGCCAGATCAGCACAGCCATCAGATTTTTACAGGAGTGCAAACCCTATTGTGAACTGCGCATGTGAGGGATCAAGGTTACTGCTCCTTATGAGAATCTAATGCCTGATGATCTGTCACTGTCTCCCATCACCCCCAGATGGGACCATCAAGCTGCAAGAAGACAAGCTCAGGGCTCCCACTGATTCTACCTTATGGTGAGTTGAATAATTATTTCATTATACGTTACAATGTAATAACAATAGAAATAAAAGGGAACTATAAAATGTAAGGCACTTGAATCATCCTGAAACCAACCCCCTACCCCGGTCCATGGAAAAATTGTCTTCCATGAAACCAGTCCCTGGTGCTGCCAAAAAGGTTGGGGACTGCTGCCCTATGATCTAGGTCCCAGGGATCCATTTTCTCAGTCCTCTAGTCAGAAAGACAGGGTTTCTCTCAGGAATTTAGGTCTACAACTAGGCTGCCCTCAGATCAAAGTTGGGAAATAAAAGAGGGGAAAAATGAGAAATTCAGTTCTAAACAGTTCATTCTTCCAGTTTTGACTCCCTTCCTCAGTTGATTATTATGACTTTTCCAAGTCTTAAGCAGTTTCTGCTTTTAAAAGTTTTAGTTATAATCAATGGGAGAGAGAGAGGCTTAGAAGTTAGACTCCTTCTGGACCAGGACAGGAAGCTCACCTTTTATTTAAGGTTGTTTTAAGCACTACAGATACCATAGAGGCCTCTAATATGCCCCTCCCACATCCCCTTTTCCTCCTTCCAATTACAGAAATACCTACAGCCTGAATTCAGGGTCTATTGCTCCAATGTATTTTCTTTTTGTTTGTTTGTTTGTTTGTTTGAGATGGAGTCTCGCCCTGTCACCAGGCTGGAGTGCAGTGGCACGACCTTGGCTCACTGCAACCTCTGCCTCCTGAGTTCAAGTGATTCTCCTGCCTCAGCCTCCCAAGTAGCTGGGACTACAGGCACGCGCTACCACGCCCAGCTCATTTTTGTATTTTTTAGTAGAGACGGAATTTCACCATGTTGGCCAGGATGGTCTCGATCTCTTAACCTCGTGATCCACCCACCTCAGCCTCTCAAAGTGCTGGGATTACAGGCGTGAGCCACCACATCTAGCTATTTTATGTTTTTTATGAAAATAATATCCATGAATATGATACAGTATAGTTTTACAAGTTTTTAAGCTTTACATAAATTGCTTCATGATATAAATAGCTAGTACATGGTCAAAATCTGTACATTTTCTGTATCTGCTTAGAAATAATGTATATTCTCTAATTCTTTCAGTGGGGGGCATTGTGGTTGTTTGAGATGAAATCTCCCTCGACCACCCAGGTTGGAGTGCAGTGTCGTGATCTCGGCTCACTGCAATCTCCACCTCCCGGGTTCAAGTGATTCTCATACTTCAGCCTCCCAAGTAGCTGAGATTACAGGTGCCCACCACTACGCCCAGCTAATTTTTTTATTTTTAGTAAAGATGGAGTTTCGCCATGTTGGCCAGGCTGGTCTCAAACTCCTGACCTCAAGAGACCTGCCCGCCTCGGGCTCCCAAAGTGCTGGGATTACAGACATGAACCACTGCACCTGACCTAGTTTCTGATAGTTGGGTGTAAAATTATAAATATAATTATTGTTCAAGCTTCTTATATCATTCATGTTCTATAATCATACTAATTTTCTGTCTTTATCAATTACTATGAGAGGTATGTTCAAATCTCTCACTATGAGTATGGACTTGTCTATTTTTCCTCCTAATTACGTAAATTTTTGCTATCTATGTTTTAAGGTGATCTTGTTAGGTACAACGGAGGTGAATGTATCTTAATGAACTGCTCCTTTTATCATATGTAGTGACTATTTTTCTCCTTAAAGTGCTTTTATACTTGTATTAAAAAGTCCATTTTGTCTGTTATTACTATAGCTGAACTAACTTTCTTTTGATTAGTATTCACCTGGTATGTATTTTCAACCTTTCTGTATCACTCTCATAAACAAGAGGCATACTAGAATACTAGATTGTGTGTGCATGTGTGTGTATGTTTAACCTATTCTAACAATCTTTTCTTTTTTTGAGATGGGGTCTCACTATGGTGCCCAGGCTGGCCTCAAGCTCCTAGGCTCAAGCAGTCCTCCCACACTATCCTCCCAAGTAGCTGGGACTTCAGGCCATGAGCCACCAAGCCTAGCTTCTGTCTTTTAACTGAATAATTTATTCTATTTATATATATTATGATTACTCATATGTTTAGGTTTATTACCATTGCTTTATTTCATCCTTCCTACTTACTCTGTCTTTTCTTTGTTTCTTTTCTCTTTTTCTCTTTCTTTTGGTTTGAGTTTCACTGATTTCCCCTTTATCCTCTAAATTATACATATATATTTTTAAAATTCTGCTCAAGACTAATCAGACTTGATTTTTAGGATTTAAGACTTAAATCAATTCTAAAAAATTTTTAGCCACTTTCACTTTGACTGCTGCCTCTTCCCCATTATCTATCTCTTTTTTTTTTTTTGAGATGGAGTCTTGCTCTGTCACTCAGGCTGAAGTGCAATGGTGCTGTCTCAGCTCACTGCAACCTCCGCCTCCCAGGTTCAAATGATTCTCCTGCATCAGCCTCCTGAATAGCTGGGATTATAGGCTCCCACCACCACAACTAGCTAAGTTACATATATATATGTGTATCTATCTATCTATCTATAGATATAGATAAATATATCTATATCTATAGATAGATAGATACACGTATATATATACATGTGTGTATATATAGATAGATACACATATATATAAATGTGTATATATATGTATATATTTTTTATGTGTATATATGTGTGTGTGTGTATATATATATATATATATATATATATATATTTTTTTTTTTTTTTTTTTTTTTTTTGGTAGGGATGGAGTTTCACCATGTTGGCCAGGCTGGTCTCAAACTCCTGACCTCAAGTGATCTGCCCACCTCAGCCTCCCAAAGTGCTGGGTTTACAGGTGTGAGCCACCG
>CAUYLG010026192.1:0-24916 GCA_963573385.1 Cacajao melanocephalus | reverse complement strand
GTCTGAAATTGCGGCGCCCACTCGCTCTCTGTGCTTTCACTGGGAGCTACAATCCTGAGCTGTTGTTAATCCGCCATCTTGGATCTCTCCGCCCGGTGATGAAGTTTTTTCTGCTTCTTAGTTTTCCTTTGGTGGACGCCCCTTCCCCGCACAGCTGGACCTTCCCGGTTCAGCTGTGCTTACTGTGAAACGCTCAGTCCTCAGCGCTTCCTATTGCTGTTCTCCTTGTGGGGACGGGACCAGCCGAGCCGGAGTCGTCCCGTATACTCCGCGCCGAGAAGCGCCGTGCTGGGGCGCCGGCAAAATAGCCGCGCCAGCCAAAAAAGTCGCGCTGGCGACCCGTGTGGCTCCTCCGCTGGGAATCTCCTAGTCTGTGGGCAACAAAAATTCGTCTGAAAGTGCGGCGTCCACTCCCTCTCTGCGCTTTCACTGGGAGCTACAATCCTGAGCTGTTGTTAATCGGCCATCTTGGATCTCTCTCTCGAAAAACACAATTTTCAATGATTGCCTTTATTACCAACTTTTTATTGTCTGTAGTAGGCTATTTAACATGTGATCAGTATACACGCAGCAACACAGATGAACCTCACTAGCATGGTGAGTGAAAAAAGACAGGCACAAAATGATACACTAGTGGGGCACGGTGGCTCACGCCTGCAATCCTAGCACTTTGGGAGGCCGAGGTGGGCAGATTGCCTGAGCTCAGAAATTCAAGACCAGTCTAGGCAACACAGTGAAACCCCATTCCTACTAAAATGCAAAAAATTAGCCAGACATGGTGGTGCATGCCTGTAGTCCCAGCTGCTCGGGAAGCTGAGGCATGAGAATTGTTTGAACCCAGGAAGCAGATATTGTAATGAACAGAGATTGTGCCACTGAACTCCAGCCTGAGCGACAGAACAAGACTGTCTAAAATAAAAGAAAAATAAGATATACCGAATGATTTCATTTATAGAAAGCTGAAGAACAGGCATTGGTGATAAAAATAAGAACAGACATGATTGTAATTCTCTAAATCTAACTTTTCAATCACAACTTGTTAGAACGTATTTTAAAATTTCGATTTCTGCCTTGTTTCTTCAAGAGTAGACGCATGTTCCATTTATCTATGAGGACCTTCTGGGTTTGATGGGAAACGGGAGCCCTGCTTTTGCCTCTGATGTGCCTGGTAAATATGGTCTTCCCTCCTCTAGACTGGGCTCTAGATACTTGCCACTGGGTCTGTCCTCCTGTTTCCTGCCTCATCCCCTGTTCAGGGCAGAGCTATTTCCACAGTCTCTTCAACTCCAGTCTCTCCATGCTGCAGAATGAGCTGGCACTTGCCAGGAACCAATATGTAACAATTTCAACCACAGTACTAGGAATACGGGACAACCTGCAGGACTGAATACCTGTCTTAGTCTGTTTAGGCTGCTATAACAATATATTATAATCTGGTCACTTATAAACGACAGAAATTTATTTTCCAAAGCTCCAGAGGCTGTGAAGTCTAAGATCAAGGTGCTGGCAGATTCAGTGTCTGGTGAGAGCCTGCTCCCTGATTCGTAGATGGCACCTTATAGCTGTGTCCTCCTGTGGTGGAACTGGTGTGCTAACTCTCTGGGATTCTTTTATAAGAGATCTAGGCTGGGTGTGGTGGCTCATGCCTATATTCTCAGCACTTTGGGAGGTGGAGGCAAGCTGATTTGCTTGAGCTCAGGAGTTTGAGACCAGCCTGGGCAACATGGCAAAACCCTGTCTCAACAAAAAATATAAAAACTAGCTGGGTGTGGTGTGTGTACTTGCAGTCCCAGCTACTCAGGAGGCTGAAGCAGGAGGATTGCTTGAGCCCAGGAGGCGGAAGTTGTAGTGAGCTGAGATCACGCCACAGTACTCCAGCCTGCTGAGTGATAGAGTGAGACCCTGTCTGAAAATAATAATAATGATAATAAGAGATCTAATCCCATTCATGAGGATTCTGCTCTCATGATCTACTTACCTCCCAAAGGCTCTACTTCCCAATACCATTACATTGGTGATTCTATTTCAACACAGGAGCTGGGAGAGCAGAGAGCAACACAAACATTCAGACCATAGCAGTTCTTGTAAAAATAACTTTAGATTCAAATCACCAGTGGTTTGAAACATTGTCCTGTTCTCCCAAAAAAAGACCCTAAGACAAGGACTTGGGTACAGGTCATTTATTTGGAAGGAGATCCCAGGAAGCCCAGTGAGAGAGAAGGGAGGAGAGCCATAAAAGGGGAGATTAATCACTGAGTCCAGCTTAGGGCAGCCCTGGCTCACTGGGACCCCTAGGAGAGACTGTGTAGAACAGGCCTCAGAAACATGACACCAAAAGGCTGGAAAGCTGCGGTATTTACATCCAGTTATAAACTGACTGTCTATGTATCCCCTGACTAAATGTATATCTTAGTGCTCTAAACCCAGTGAGGATGTATTAATATTTAGAGATTGGACCTTTTGTAATTACACTTGGCCCTTGAACAACACTGGTTTGAACTGCTTGACTCCTCTTATATGTGGATCTTTTTCAACAGAAGTTACACGATGTGTGCCTCTCCTGCTTCCCCTTCTACCTCCTTCACCTCCACAACCCCTGAGACAGCAAGACCAACCCCTCCTCTTCCTCCTCCACCTCCTCAGCCTACTCAACATTCAGACAGCAAGAATGCAGACCTTTATGATGATCTGCTTCCACTTAATGAATAGTAAATAGACTTTCTCTTCCTGATGGTTTTCTGTATAACATTTTCTTTTATCTAGCTTACTTTACTATAAGAATACAGTATATAGGCCAGGCGCGGTGGCTCACGCCTATAATCCCAGCACTTTGGGAGGCCAAGGCAGGTGGATCACGAGGTCAAGAGATCCAGATCATCCTGGTCAATGGAGTGAAACCCCATCTCTACTAAAAATACAAAAATTAGCTGGGCATGGTGGCGCGCGCCTGTAGTCCCAGCTACTCGGGAAGCTGAGGCCCGAGAATTGCTTGAACTCAGGAGGAGGAGGTTACGGTGAGCTGAGATGGCGCCATTACACTCCAGCCTGGGTAACAAGAGCGAAACTCCATCTCAAAAAAAAAAAAAAAAAAGAATACAGTATATAATGCATATAACACACACCAACTGTTTATGTTACCTGTAAGGCCATCTGTAAGGTTTCTGGTCAACAAACAATGGTCTATTAGTAGTCAGGTTTTTTTTTTCCACATTCTAATTCCTTGATGTAGTTAAGTTTTTGAGGAGTCAAAGTTGTATGTGAATTTTCAACTGTGTGTGTTGGGGGGTTGCTGTCCCTAGCTCCTGTGTTGTCCAAGGATCAAGTGTGAAGTTATATGAGATCAAAAGGGTGGGGCCCTGATCTGATAGGATTAGCGCCCTTATGAGAAGAAACACCAGACAGTTTGCTCTCTTTTCCCAAGTGCGTTCATTAAGGCCTTCTTACTAAGACCTCCTCACATGGCCTTTCCTGCAAGCTAGGAAGAAAGCCTTTATCAGAAACCAGATCAGCCAGAATCTTGATCTTGGTCTTCTAGAATCAAGAACTGTGAGCAAATAACATTCTGTCGTTTACGGCACGTAGTCTTTGGTATTTTGGTATGGCAGCCTGAGTAGACTAAGACATGCGTCATCTTTCATTATCACTGGTTGAAGATTTCCCTTGAGGGCATTGCAGGTGGCTTGAGGCAGGAAGCCTTGTCAGCACACAAGGAACCTTCCTCCCTGGCTGCAGGTGAACTGGGAGGGGAGCCACTGGCACATGAGAAGGCCACACTGAGTCTGCTGTCCCGTTGTTTACAATCTTCGACTTACAGATGCTGCTGCATCGACTGTTCTGTCCGTGTGCTTGTTTTGCACCTGTTGCTATATAAATTAGGGATAAAGTTGCTCGTCAAATGGTACGGATGTTTAAAATTGTGATAGATATGCCCAAATTGTTTTTCTAAAGAGATTATGTCCATTTACATTCCACCAGCATTGTCTGTTTTTCCACGCCCTTTCTCACATAGTTTATCAGACATTTTGATCTTGCCAACCTCGCAGATAGAACAGAGTGTCTCATCGTGGGTTTTGCATGTAAATGCCTTCTGGCTCAGTGTAACAGAGTGTGAGGCAAAGGTGAGGGAAAGCAAGCTTTCCTGCTTCTTTGGCAACCTCAGCTCCATACATGAATTCTTCACCGAGGACACCGATACACCAGCAGCCTCAAAGGTTATAGTGTCTTTGGTCTGGTTAGGGCAGGAAGCAACTCCCCTTCAGTATGTTGTCTGACTTCAGTGGTAAACATGGTAACAATGTCAGTATCAACAATGTTAGCATAAGTCGCTTCTCAAGCACCAAAGGACTTAGAACAGATTAAAGCCCAGGAAATACAGTGGGAGTGGGGGTGGGGTGGTGTAACGGGACATACTGCATGGTAGCTGTGTTTGTGAGCTCACCTAAGTTCCTCCCGCTCATTTCCAGAAGAGGTAGAATCAAAGACAGAGAAAAGCCACGTGTGCTGTTATAGAGTTCCTGTAATTTTCTCTCTGACTTGGTTCTACAGGTATTTCACTAGGCTTCATCACAGACGTGTATTTCTCTACAAGGAAGCAGGACTCTAATATTCAAGCAGTTGAAAAACATTATTTGCTGTCAACTCCACTATTCCTATAGGTGAACTAGAAATGGGATGACTGTGTAGAGTGCTAAAGGTCAAAAGGAAGGTTGCAGGGAATTTAACTATGGGAAAATCTGGGAAACACAGATCTAGCGATATGTAGACAAAGGGTTGTAAATGGATAGGACTGTAGAGTGAGGGTTCTGGCCAGGCACAGTGGCTCACACCTGTCATCTCAGCGCTTTGGGAAGCCGAGGTGGGAGGATCTCTTGTGGCCAAAGAACTCAACACCAGACTGGGAAATATAGTGAGACCCCATCTATACAAAAAATTTAAAAGTTGGCTGGGCATGTGGTGTGTGCCTGTAGTTCCAGCTATTCGGGAGTGGAGAGGGGAAGATGACTTGAGGCGGGGAATTTGAGACTGCTGGGAGCCATAATCACATCACTGCACTCCAGCCTGGGGGACAAAGCAAGACCCTGTCTAAAAAAAAAAAAAAAAAAAAAAAAAGAGAAAGACAGAAAACAGAAAATTCTTGGTAAAATTTTAAATGCTTATTCTTTCATTTTTTAAAAACTTTTTTTTCTTTTAAGTCTCACTCTATCACACAGGCTGGAGTGCAGTGGCCCAGTCGTGGCTCACTGCAACCTCTGCCTCCTGGGTTCAAATGATTCTTGTGCCTCAGCCTCCTGTGTAGCTGGGATTACAGGCATGTGCCACCACTCCCGGCTAATTTTTTTTGGTATTTCTTGTAGAGATGAGGTTTTGCCATATTGTCCAATTTGGTCTCAAATTCCTGGACTCAAGTGATCTGCCCACTTGGCCTCCCAAAGTGCTGGGATTACAGGCATGAGCTCACTGTGCCCAGATGATCGTGTGCTTTAAAAACATAAATTATTTTCTCAGACAATAATTCTCAGGGAGACTCCATTCTAGAGGCCAGAAAGTCCAAGATCAAGGTTCTGGCAGGGTTTCTCCTTTTTTTTTTTTTTTTTTTTTGAGACAGAGTCTCAAGGTGTCACCCAGGCTAGAGTGCAGTGGCTTGATCCTAGCTCACTGCAACCTCTGCCTCTGGGGTTCAAGCAATTCTCCTGCCTCAGCCTCACGAGCAGCTGGGACTACAGGCGCACGCCACCACACCCGGCTAATCTGGCAGGATTTCTAATGAGGCTTGCAAACAGCCACCTTCTCACTGCGTGGCAGAGAGAGAGAGTGTTTTCTGGTGTCTCTGCTTTAAGCACATGAATCCTATCAGAACAGGTACCTACCCTTATAACCTGATTTAATCTTAATTGCTTCCTTATATGGACCCTATATAGCCATAGTATGTGTTAGGGCTTCAACATATGAATATGGGGGTGCACAATTCAGTCCATAGCAGATAGAATAAACATAGTTGATACAACTCAAAGGATAGTTCATAAAGTAGAAGACAGGTCAAAAGAAACGATCCAGGATACAACATGGAAAAACAAAAAGACCTAAAGCACACAAGACTTGGGCCGGGAGTGGAGGGCCCCACCTGTAATCCCAGCACTTTGGGAGGCTGAGGGGGGCAGATCACGAGGTCAGGAGTTCGAGACCAACCTGACCAACATGGTGAAACCCTGTCTCTACTAAAAATACAAAAATTTGCCGGGCATGGTGGCATGCGCCTGTGGTCCCAGCTACTCGGGAGGCTGAGGTGGAAGAATCGCTTGAACCCAGGAGTTGGAGTTTGCAGTGAGCCAAGATTGCGCCACTGCACTCCAGCCTGGTGACAGAGCAAGACTCCATCTCAAAAAACAAACAAACAAACAAAAAATACTAAAATTTGCTACGCATAGTGGCTCGAACCTGTAATCCTAGCTATTTAGGATGAACCTGTAATCCCAGCTACTCAGGAGGCTGCGGCAGGAGAATTGCTTGAACCTGGGAGGCGGAGGTTGCAGTGAGCCGATATGGCACCACTGCATTCCAACCTGGGCAACAGAGTGAGACTCTATCCCCCCCCCCCACACCAAAAAAAGGGGAAAAAAGCACACAAGACTTGAGAGGAGACCTAGAGGAGAATGGGTGAAGGTTCAGTATATATTTAACCTGAGTCTTAGAGAAGAAAAGATAAAGAATGAGGCAGAAGCAACATTTGAAAAAAAATACCTAGGAATTCTTGGGAACTAATGAAAGACATCAATCCACAGATTCATGAAGCCTAACAAATCCCAGGCAGTATAAATTTTTTTTCTTTTGAGACAGATTCTCGCTTTGTGCCAGGCTGGAGTGCAGTGGCGAGATCTCAGCTCACTGCAACCTCTACCTCCCGGGTTCAAGCAATTCTCCTGCCCCAGCCTCCCGAGTAGCTGGGACTACAGGTGTGTGCCATCATGCCTGGCTAATTTTTTGTATTCTTAGTCGAGACAGGTTTCACCATGTTGGCCAGGATGGTCTTGGGTTCTTGACCTCGTGATCCACCTGCCTCAGCCTCCCAAAGTGCCAGGATTACAGGCACTTTGTATGTAATTTAGGGCCACCATGCCTGGCCCTAAATTTTTTTTAAATTTACTTTTGGATATATTATGAAGACATTTCAGAAACCAAAGGGAACAATTTTAAAGCATGTAGAGGAAAAATAAATTTGTTTCAAAAGACTTATTTATAGGAGCTAGAAGAGAATGGAAAAGCTTCAGTAGGCTGAAAGAAAATTATTGCCAATGTAGAATTCTACTTAGCACAAAAGTATCCTTTAGGAACAAAGGCAATTACACGTACGAGTCAGGGGTAAAAGGCAACATACAAACATTTCAGACAAACTGAACAAGACTTGAACCACCAGCAAACATGCATTAAAGGAAAATCTAACAGGCATTATTTTGGGAGAGTGAAAATGATCTTGAAATCATCAAAGTGATTTGATTGTGGGTGCCCTTGGTGGGCTCATACTCTCTTCTTTTGTCTAGATACCAATTCTTCACTGAGTTTACATTGCAGCTCATCTCCCCTATCGAATTAATGGGATTATATTCAATATCTGTTTAGAAACTTGTGTTATGTAAGAGTCAGTGTTTAGTGACACAAAAAAGTAGTAGAGAATCAAGGTACATCCAGGGTCTTTAAAAACTGCTGACATGCCAGGCACAGTGGCTCACGCTTGTTAATTCTAGTGTTTTGGGAGGCCAAGGCCGGCAGATCACCTGAGATTGGGAATTCGAGAGCAACCTGACCAATATGGAGAAAATTAGCTGGGTGTCGTGGCGCAGGCCTGTAATCCCAGCTTCTTGGGAGGCGAAGGCAGGAGAATCGCTTGAACCCGGGAAGCAGAGGTTGCAGTGAGCCGAGATCGCACCATTGTGCTCCAGCCTGGGCAGCAAGAGCAAATCTCTGTCTCAAAAACAAACAAACAAGCGAACAAAAAAAAACTGCTGACACATCAGATATCAGCAGCATTTCTGAGCCTGCTACCTGCTTATTTCCTGGAAGTCTCTGTAGGGTTGCTGGCCAGAGGTATCATTTTCTCTCTGTCTCTCCTGCAGTTTTTGTTCCATGTTGATCACGTTACTGGGGTGTTCTATTTCAAGGCTAACCCTAAATGACTTGGGTTCTTTTCAAATGCAGAGCTGAACAATTGGTTTCTTTCCAGCAGGCCTTCTGATTGATCTGTTCCATCAATGGAGTGGATTGTCAAAAGGATGACCACAGCATACAGTGGGAAAGTAGAAAAGATCCCTCTGTTTTCAGGACAGGTAGCTGTGTCCCAGCTTGTGCACAACAAATCCTCGTGCCCCCAAAATCTGCATCTAGAGTAGTTTTAATTTCTTTTTTTAGAGATGGGGTCTCACTACTATGCTGCCCAGGCAGGTCTTGAACTCCTAACGTCAAGAGATTCTCCCCCCTTAGCCTCTCAAAGTGCTAAGATTACAGGTGTAAGCCACCATACCTGGCCCATGGTGTAGTTTTTTTTGTTTGTTTGTTTTTGTTTTTGTTTTCATTTTTTTTTTGAGACAGAGTCTCACTTTGCAGCCCAGCCTGAAATGCAGTGGAGTGATCTCAGCTCACTGCAGCCTCAATCTCATGGGCTCAGGTGATCCTCCCACCTCAGCCTCCCAAGTAGCTGGAAGTATAGGCATGAGCCACCACATCCAGATAATTCTCTGTATTTTTTTGTAGAGATGGGGTTTCACCATCTAACCCAGTCTGGTCTCAAACTCCTGGGCTCAAGCAATCTACCCACCTTGGCCTCCAAAAGTGTGAGGATTACAGGCATGAGCCACCGCCATGGTGTAGTTTCAAATGGCTGCACATTTTCAATTTACTGAGTGGAGGCCAGGCAAAATATGATCTGGCTTGGAGTAACTGTCATCAAGAAAGAAGCGAGCTACTCTTGCAGCTCAGCCATGTAGGGGATACAGTCTCCGACTCCCAATCCCCTTTAAGCTTCCTCAGCAGCAGCCCTAGGACATGTGGCTTCACAATCTCTTCATCCCTTCATCTTTTCTCCACTATTCTCTAAGCACTCTATGGATTTGATCCACTTGCACACAGCCTTCTAACACCCATGCCACCTCTGTTTCTCTAGGCACAAGTAGTGGCACTTAGGCTTAGGAATCCCCGTGAAACTGCAGTCTGAAAAGAGGGGGACAGTGATTTGCTCAGCAACATTTCCTGTGTTGTTCCCTATTCCCACATAAGTACTTTAAAATTTTTCTAGTGCGGAAAATATTTAGTCCCAAACTCTTTGGTCAAAGTAAAATCTAGTTTTTTTTTTAGAACAATAGTTCGATGGCCAGGCACAGGGGCACATGCCTGTAATCCCAGGACTTTGGGAGGCTGAGGAGGGCAGATCACCTGAGGTAAGGAGTTCAAGACCAGCCTGGTTAACATGGTGAAACCCTGTCTCTACTAAAAATACAAATAATAGCCGGTGTGGTGGCTCAGGCCTGTAGTCACGCCTCGGGAGGCTGAGGCACGAGAATAGCTTGAACCCAGGAGGTGGAGGTTGCAGTGAGCCGAGATCACACCACTGCACCCCAGCCTGGAAACAATGAAACTTAGTCTCAAAAACAAAACAAAACAATCAAATTGATTCAACCAGGCACAGTGGCTCATGCCTATAATCCCAGCACTTTAGAAGGCTGAGGCAGGAGAATCACTTGAGCCCAGAAGTTGGAGACCAGCCTGGGCAACATAGTGAGACCCCCATCTTTACAAAACATAATAATAATAAATTAGCCAGGTGTGGTGGTGCACGCCTGTAGTCCTAACTACTTGGGAGGCTGAGGTGGGACAGTCACTTGAGCCCAAGAGTTCAAGGATACAGTGAGCTATGATCATGCCACTATTCTCTAGCCTGGGTGACAGAGACCCTGTCTTTAAAAAAAGATTTTAAAAACTTAATTGATTCAAATGTATTTTGAGTAAAATGTGCCCAAATCACGATTTTGCAATAAATGCTATGCAACCAACCACACACGATATTGGTAATATAATATTTGCTATTATAAAATACAATATGTAATAGATTATATAAAGTTATTGTGGTAGACTCAGAGCCCATGGATTATAAACCAATAATAAGAGAGAAATCTAGGACTTAGGGATGACAAGATGCCAAGGAGTAAAAAGTCAACAATGTTTCAATTTCCTAAACCTTCACATTGTTTAGGCTCCCTGGGATGGTTCAGCTGTAGAGATAAATTAACCCACTAATAATGTACCAGCATGGACCATTCTTCCAGTTTTCCAGTAGGGACGCAGCCAACAACCGTAACATCACCTATGTTGCTGATAAGGTAACTGATAGAGATTAGGCAGATCACCTACAGTTTTATCCCATCAGCGAGTAAAGGATTCAAACCAAGTGGCATCTAATACTCAGAGGGATATGCCAGGTATGGCTTCTGTGAATTGGTAGCCTTGCAGTATTTTGAATGTGATCCTTCTTTTTCTCATGTTCTAATGCTAATGTAACTCTTTGCTTTTCAGGGTTTTGTTTTCCAAAGACTAAAGGGTCTGAATACAAAATAAACACATAAACCTCAAAGAATTTTGCTGGGTATGGTGATTCATGCCCGTAATCCCAGCACTTTTGGAGGCTGAGACAGGAGGATTGCTTGACACTGGGAATCCAAGACCAGTCTGGTGGCAACATAAAGACAACCCCATCTCTACAAAAAGAAAAAAAAAATAGCTGGGTCCAGGAATTCAAGGTTTCAGTGAGCTATGATCAGGTTACTACACTCCAGCCTGGGCGACAGAGTGAGACTATCTCTTAAAAAACAATACAAGGCCGGGCGAGGTGGCTCATGTCTGTAATCCCAGTACTTTGGGAGGCCAAGACAGGAAGATCGCTTGAGCCCAGGAGTTCAAGACCAGACTGGCCAACATGGCGAAACCCTGTCTCTCCAGAAAATATAGAAAAACAAAAAACAACTTAGCCGTGTGTGGTGCCACACGTCTATGGTCCCACAGAGTCTGAGGTGATAGGAGCACTTAAGCCTGGAAGTTGAAGCTGCAGTGAACCATGTTCACGCCACCGCACTCCAGCCTTGGTGTAAAGAATTACACTCTGTCTCAAAAAAAAAAAAAAAGGTAAAGGGAAAAGCTTCACAAAACTCTTAAGGGTAGAAAGACTTTAACAAAATCAGTCTCGCCTCCCATGTGAGTTTTTGTCCTAGTGAAATCAAAAATCAGATTTAAAATTATGACAACATCAGCCCTAAAGGGTAAAGAAAGAGTAACAAACAAACAAAAATGGGAGCAGAGAGAGCCCACCTATTTCTTTTTCTTCTTCTTCGGTAATGCAGGCTGTTTGCGGGCTAAAAGCCGTATTCTAGGAAAGCTACATCTAGTAGAGCCACATTTTAGGAAAATTGCCTGGTTCCTGGGTCTGTGTCCTGATGCGCACTCCCCTAAACACATTATGTATTGATAAAGAACGTGTGTGTACGTACTTTTCAAGCTAGTTTCTTGTTACTATGTCCTGCGGCTGAATTTGAACTTAGAAAAATCATGCAAATCCAGCCACTCCCATCTGACCCATGAGTCTGTGTGTGCTGCCCAAGGATGCTCAGGGTGCTCCCACACACTGCCACAGCCTGAGAGTCATGGCATCCCCATCCTCACTGGATCAGGTCTACACTCTTCCTTCAAATCAGGAACTTGAAAATAGGCACCTTTTAGCTTTATTACACCCTGAGTCAACAGTCTCCCTTAGGTATAATCAGCAGCAAAGCCAGCTAAAAGAAGTGACTGGAGGCTGGGCACAGTGGCTGACGCCTGTAATCCCAGCATTCTGGGAGGCCAAGGCAGGTGTATCATGAGGTCAGAAGTTTGAGAACAGCCTGACCAATATGGTGAAACCCCATCTCTACTAAAAATACAAAAATTAGCTGGATGTGATGGCATACACCTGTAATCCCAGCTACTCAGGAGGCTGAGGTAGGAGAATCGCTTGAACCTGGGAGGCAGAGGTCACACTGAGCTGAGATAGTGCCACTGCACTCCAGCCTGGGTGACAGAGTGAGACTCCATCTCAAAAAAAAGAAGAAAGGCTGGGTGTGGTGGCTCACACCTGTAATCCCAGCACTTTGGGAGACCGAGGTGTGTGGATCACCTGAGACCAGGAGTTTGAGACCAGCCTGACCAACATGGTGAAACCCTGTCTTTATTTAAAAAAAAAAAAAAAAAAGAAAAGAAAAGAAAAAAAGAATTTTACATTTGATTTCTCTCCAGGCATGTCCAGTAAATAAATAAATAGAAAAAAAAGTGACTGGGTTTGACAGCAGGCGAAAAAAAAGATTTAAAAAAAAAAAAAGAAGTGACTGGGAATGGTCGTAGAACATGAGCACTGTACAGACCTGGGTTCAAAACTTTCCTTTATCACTTAGTAGTCATGAGATATTGGACAACGTACTTGATTGCTCAAATATACTAATTTGAATTCCCCTAGAAGCAGATCCTGAGGCAAGGATTCACATGTAAGTAGTTTATTTAGCAGATGATCCAGAAAACATTACTAGGTGGGTAGAGAAAATGATATCAGAAAGGGAAGGCAGACAACAGAGGCGAGGCCATATTCCCAAGCAAGTCACTACACTGGAGCACTCTATTATTTTGTTTTTTCTTTTCTTTTCTTTTCTTTTTTTTTAAGTAGAGATGGAGCCTCACCATGTTGCCCAGGCTGGTCTCAAACTCCTGGGCTTAAGCAATCCTCCCGCCTCAGCCTCCTAAAGTGCTGGGGTTACAGGCAGGAGCCACTGCTTCCAGCTTCCACTGGGGAACTTTAAAAGACTGTATAACACACACCTGGGAGTTCTCTTAGCAAGCGGCAGGGGAGTTGGGTCCTTATCAGCCATCAATTAAGAGCTGCTTGGGGCAGAGAGGCGGACTAATTCCTTGGCACTTCTGATCTGTCCCCCAGGGGCAAGTAAAGCTCTGGCAGCCAGAGAAGGCCCTTAGGTAAATAGTTATACCTGTGGGCAGTTGAAAATCTGGCCAGGGAGCCCAGAAATACTAAGTGCAAGGATAACAGTGCAGTCAGCATCTGCTACACCCAATGCATTTTCTGTCATTTCTAACCCCTTCATAGGGTTGCACATAGGAGCACCTCAGTCAATAGAAGCTGCTATCATTTCAGCCAAAATAGAGCAGAAATTTGCTTTTTTCTTTTTCTTTTCTTTTCTTGAGACAGGATCTGTTTCACCCAGGCTGGAGTGCAGTGGCATGATCTCAGCTCACTGCAGCTTTGACCTCCTGGGCTCAAGCGATTCTCCTACCCTAGCCTCCCAAGTAGCTGGGACCACAGGTGAGCTCCACCATGTCCAGCTAATTTTTGTATTTTATGTGAGATGAGGTCTCACCATGTTGCTCAGGCTAGTCTTGAACTCCTGGACTTAAGCAAACTACCAGCCTCAGCCTCCCACAATGTTGGGATTACAGGTATGAGCCACTGTGCCCAGCCTAGAGCAGAGAAATTGAAAGAAGATGTGGCAAACTGAGTAACTCCTACCCAAAGAAGACCACATCCTAATCCTCAGAATCTGTGGTCATTACCTTACTGGGATGAGAGTGACTTTGCCGATGTGATCAAATAAAAGATTTGAGATGGGAAGATTATTTCCAATTATCCAGGTGGGTACAATGTCATCACACAGGTCCTTATAAAAGCCAAGCAGGAGGGTCAGAGCCAGAAAAAGAGATGCGATGATGGAAACAGAGGTCAGAGTGACGAGGGGCCATGAACCAAGGAATACAAGTGGCCTCCAGAAGCTCCAAAAGGCAAGAAAACAGATTTCTGCTAGAGCCTCCAGTAGGAATGCAGTCTTGTTGACGCATTTGAAATGTCTGACCTCTAGAACTATAAGATAAATTTGTTTTAAGCAGCTAAGCTTGTGGTAATTTGCCATAGCAGCAATAGGAAACTAATATAGGAAAGTGCCCAGGAATAAGAATTACTACCACATAATAGTATTTCCTATGAGCCAGCACTAAGCACTTTAAGTATCTTATGTCAGGCATGGTCTCATGTCTGTAATCTCAGCACTTTGGGAGGTTGAGGTAGGAGGATCACTTAGCCCAGGAGTTTGGAACCAGCCTGGGCAGCATGGCAAGACCTCATTGCATTAAAAAAATACCAAAATTAGCAGGGCATGGTGGTGTGCACCTGCAGTCCCAGCTACCTGGGAGGCTGAGATGGGAGGATTCCTTGAGCACAGAGTTTGAACCTGCC
Source organism: Cacajao melanocephalus (assembly GCA_963573385.1). Classification (NCBI taxonomy): domain Eukaryota; kingdom Metazoa; phylum Chordata; class Mammalia; order Primates; family Pitheciidae; genus Cacajao; species Cacajao melanocephalus. The sequence goes on along the minus strand of CAUYLG010026192.1, from coordinate 10,614 downwards.
GTGAGTCATGATTGAACCACTACACTCCAGCCTGGGCAACAGAGCAAGACCCTATGTTTAAAAAAAGAAAAAAGTTAAAAGACAAAAAAGCATCTTAATTGCTTTAATCCTTACACCAACTATAGTTATATTTGCTAAGTGGCCTTGAACTCATCTTGCCATTTTGAATGTCCATTTATAGTTCCTCTGTGCTACACCTAAACGATAAAAAGCTTTTAATTAATTTTATTATTGCAGTTTCACCAAGCAAACGACAAATTCTCCTGTGTTCTCCTGTGAAAAAACATCTGAGGCCAAAAGCTTCCCTTCTTGCCAAAAAAAGGGTGAAGGCTGACGTGGTTTCACTTGAAGCCGGTTGAATAAAAACTAGACTTGGCCCCTTTAAGTTCGGCTGATTACAAATGGGTGCCTTCTATCGTTTGCTGTTGGCTCTGGCTCACTACAGCCATTTAATTATTCACAGGAAGGCTCTTTGGTATTCTCACTGTAGAAGTCACAGCTAAGACTTAAATCTTACTTCCACCAACTCCAGCAATGAAGTTTCCACACTGGAGTAATGGAAACGTCAGAGGTGTGACATTTCTGGAAAACCCATTCTCTTAGCTCTGCAAGGAAAGCTAGATTTGGGCTTTGGATTTGGAGCATAAAGAGCCTCACTCAGCACAGCTGCATCAGCAGGAAAATCCACCAGACATTTTAGGCTAGTGACTATATTGATGTAAATATAAACCTGCCATGAATATAACAGTGAAAGTTTTTGTGTCCTGGGAAAAATCTTGGAGTTTGGAGAAAGCGTCTCAATTACCTTGCAGGTCAGTGTGCGATTATATTAGGCTTTCTCCCTCTTTCTCTCCCTCTTTGCTTCCCATTTCTTTCTAAATAGCACTAGATACAAGGGGGAAAGGCAACTGGGCTATTACTTCATTTTAGAAAGAAAAGGTGATTAATTTTTCTTTCTTTTAAATTGTTGTTAAGATTTTTAATTTTTTGTTGACACGGGAGTCTAGTTATGTTACCCAGGCTGGTCTCAAACTCCTGACCTCAAGTGATCCTTCCACCTCAGCCTCCCAAAGTACTAGGATTACAGGTATGAGCCATTGCATCCAGCCTTTTTTTAAATAAATAACTTTAATCATGCCTGTACTCCCAGCATTTTGGGAGCTGAGGAGGGTGGACCACCTGAGGTTGGGAGTTTGAGACCAGCCTGACCAACATGGAAAAACTGCATCTCTTTTTTTTTTTTTGAGACAGAGTCTCACTCCATCACCAGGCGCCAGGCTGGAGTGCAGTGGCGCGACTTCGGCTCACTGCAACCTCCGCCTCGCGGGCTCAAGCAATTCTCCTGCCTCAGCCTCTCTAGTAGCTGGGACTACAGGCGCGCGCCACCACGCCCAGCTAATTTTTTTGTATTTTTAGTAGAGACGGGGTTTCACCATGTTGGCCAGGCTGGTCTTGAACTCCTGACCTCAGGTGATCCGCCTGCCTTGGCCTCCAAAGTGTTTGAATTACAGGCGTGAGCCACCACGCCTGGCCGAGAAACTGCATTTCTACTAAAAATACAGAATTAGCCGGGTGTGGTGGTGCACCCCTGTAATCCCAGCTACTTGGGAGGATAAGGCAGGAGGATCACTTGAATCTGGGAGGTGGAGGTTGCAGTGAGCCCAGGTAGTGCCATCGTACTCCAGCTTGGACAACGAGAGTGAAACTCCATTTCAAAAAAAGAAAAAAAATTTTTTTTTTTTAAGATGGCGTTTCACCCTGATGGCCAGGCTGGTCTTGAGCTCCTGACCTCAGGTGATCCACCCACCTTAGACTCCCAAAGTGCTAGGATTACAGGCGTGAGCCACCACACCCGGCCAAAAAAAAAAAAAAAAAAAAAAAATACATTTAAATAGAGACAGGATCTTGCTATGTTGCCTGGGCTGGTCTCAAATTCCTACCTTAGTCTCCCAAAGTGATGGAATTACAGGTATGAGCCCCTGCCCTCAGCCGATGGTGACTGATTAACCAGAAGGGCATTTAGTCAAGACTTTTAGATACAGATTGTCAACACTGTAAAAAGGGAATACAGAGTTTGTTTGATTTTGAATCCTCCTTGGGTCTTCTAGAAGATTCAGGCTCTTGATGTTCTTAACTGTTACATTAGCTATCTGTTTGTTTATGTCTTCCTTTTTAGGCTATAAATTCCTCAGAGCAAGTCCCCAGCCTTATTAATCTTTGTTTTTCCAAATTCCAGGAAATTCCAAACACATAGAAGATGTTTGGCATGACAAGTTGACTGTATACATTAATACATGAGTAAATAAAGTTCACAGCTTTTCACTGTTGAATGACTCCAGGGATAGCTTCGTGTTCAGCGCAGAGCCTGAGCAAGCTCAATGATCATTTGTTGAATATAAATAAAGGTAGCTGGGTGCATCGGGACCAGCCTGGTCAACATGGTGAAACCCCATCTCTACTAAAAATACAAAAGATTAGCCAGGTGTGGTGACGTGCACTTGTAGTCCCAGGTACTAGGAGGCTGAGGCATGATAATCTCTTGAACCTGGGAGGCAGTGTTTGCAGTGAGCCAAGATTGCACCACTGCACTCCAGCCTGGGCAACAGAGTGAGATTCTGCCTCAAAAAAAAAAAAAAGAAAGAAAAAAGAAATAGCAGCATCTTTGCATCTCAACAGTTCTAATAAAAAAAAAAAGAAAAGAAAAAAGACAAAAATAAATAAATAAATAAAGATAAAGCTGTGAACCTCCTTTAGGACTCTCACATAGCTAGCCCCATTTTGGTGACTTCATCACCCACATGCTTAGTCATTATCATGCAATTTGACATACAAGAATACTTTCTTGTTCTCCAACAGAGATGCTGAAGAAACATAACGATACTCACTTCCTTTTGCAGCTCACAACCTGCACAAAATAGCTGCACTCCAGCAACCAAATGGCATTGCATTTGTGTCCACTTCACAGCATTCCTGTCTTCATAGTAAAATCACTCTCAGTACAAATAAAATGCTCTCCAATTATATCTTTTTTTTGTTTTTTGAGACAGAGTCTCGCTCTGTCACCCAGGCTGGAGTGCAGTGGCATGATCTTGGCTCACTGCAACTACTGCCTCCCGGGTTCAAGCAATTCTGCTTCAACCTCCTGAGTAGCTGGGATTACAGGCACACATCACCACATCTGGCTAATTTTTGTATTTTTAGTAGAGAAAGGGTTTCACCATGTTGGCCAAGCTGGTCTCGAACTCCTGACCTCATGATCCACCCGCCTCAGCCTCCCAAAGTGCTGAGATTACAGGTGTGAGCCAACGCTAATGGCCTAAAATACTCTCATAGGCCAGGCATAGTGGCTCATGCCTGTAATCCCAGCGCTTTGAAAGGCTGAGGCTAGAGGATTGTTTGAGCCCAGGAGTTCAAGACTGACCTGAGCAGCATAGTGAGACCTCATCTCTATGAAAAATACAAAATTAACTAGGCATGGTTGTGAGCACTCGTATACCCAGCTACTCAGGAGACAAATGGGAGGATCGCTTGAGCCTGGCAGGTCGAGCCTGCAGTGAACTGTGATTGTGCCACTGCACTGCAGCCTGGGTGAAAGAAGAATAAGACCCTGTCTCAAAAATAATAATATTACAAGTAAATAAAATACTCTAAGAATAAGAGATACAGGTATAACAAAGAAATGAAGACAGGCCAGTTAAGTTAAAACGAGGAGAAGAAAACAATGGAATGAGAACAGGTGAGGAAATCTTACAGTGCAGAGAATTTACTCGGCATTGGAAAGGGTTAGAAGGCCGGGTGCAGTGGCTCATACCTGTAATCCCAGCACTTTGGGAGGCTGAGGCAGGTGGAGCACTTGAGGTCAGGAGTTCGAGACCAATCTGGCTAACATGGTGAAACCCCATCTCTACTAAAAATACAAAAAATTAACTGGGCGTGGTGGCAGGTGCCTGTAACCCCAGCTACTCAGGAGGCTGAGGCAGGAGAATTGTTTGAACCTGGGAATCGGAGGTTGCAGTGAGCTGAAATCGTGTCACTGCACTCCAGCCTGGGCTACAGAGGAAGACTCCATCTGAAAAAAAAGAAGGAAGGAAGGAAGGAAGGGAGGGAGGAAGGGAGGGAGGTAAAGGAAGGAAGGAAGGTAGGAAGGAAGGGAGGGAGGGAGGGAGGGAGGGAAGAACGGACCAGGCAAGATGGCTCATGCCTGTAATCCCAGCACTTTGGGAGGCCGAAGTGGGCGGATCACAAGGTCGGGAGTTTGAGACCAGCCTGCCCAACATGGTGAAACCCTGTCTCTACTAAAAATACAAAAATTAGCCAGGCATGGTAGCACGTGCCTGTAATCCCAGCTACTCAGGAGACTAAGGCAGGAGAATCGCTTGAACCCAGGAGGCAGAGGTTGCAGTGAGCCGACATCACACCACTGCACTTTAGCCTGGGTGACAGAGCAAGATTCCATCTCAAAAAAAGAAAATAAAAAGAAAGAGAAAAGTGTAGAGAAAACAGCATTCTCTCCTTTTTACCATTTTTTTTTTTTTTTTTTTTTTTTGAGACAGAGTCTCACTCTGTCGCCCAGGCTGGAGTGCAGTGGCACGATCACGGTTCAACTGCAGCCTTGACCTCCCAAGCCTCAGATGAGCCTCCTACCTGGGACTATCGGTACATGCCACCACGCCCAGTTAATTTTTTTTGTATTTTTTCTAGAGAAAAAAATGTTGCCCAGGTTAATCTCAAACTCCCGGGCCCAAGTGATCCACTCACCGCAACCTCCCAAAGTGCTGTGGTTACAAGCATAAGCCACCACGCCCAGCTACCTTTCTGCTTAAACCCTGAGTCAAAAACAGTTTCAAAAACAGAGCTACAGAAAGATTAAACATCTATGATTTGAGAAGATCACAATAATAAGAGAAGAGGCTGTCATTTTAGCTCTTAGAACCCACAGGTCTCTGATAGCATTGGGCTACTTTTGAGGCGCTTCTATATAAGGTCATGATTTCTCAACCTGCTGTAGAGATGCCTCCTGGCTGGGTGACCTTGGGCAGGTTACTTGATCTTCCATGCCTTGCTTTTTGCATCTACCTACATCATGAAATTGTTATGAGGACAGATGAAACAGTATCTATAAAGGGCCTAGAATGATGCCTGGTACGTAGTAAGTGTACTATAATTGTTATTTATTATTATATTTTTGTTGTTAAAAAGTAAAATAAAATTCTAGTTAGTTGTTGAACATTGTTTCACATGTACATCAAACAAGTGAAAACATTTAAAAACAAACGGCAACTTTATAGACAAAATAAGAGGGGGAAAAAAAAGAGAGAGAGAAACCTGGCTAGGCATGGCAGCTCATGCCTGTCATCCCAGCACTTTGGGAGGCCAAGGCAGGAGAATCACTTGAGCTTAGGTGTTCGAGACCAGCTTGAACAACACAGTGAAACCCCCCCCCCCACCAAAATTTTAAAAATTGGTTGGGCATAATGGTGTGCACCTGTGGTTTCAGGTACTCAGGAGGCTAACAAGGGAGAATTGCTTGAGCTGGGAAGGTCAAGGTTACAATGAGTGTTGATTGTACCACTGCACCACTCCAGTGAGACCCTGTCTCTAAAAACAGAGAGAGAGGGAAATCTTTTATATTCGGCCTTTTTCACCATTTCATACAAACCAACTACTTACAGTACAGCTGAATAAATACACAAAAAACTTAATAGAGAGCTCAGAATAAGAGTTGTCCTTTCTCTTTTCTTTTTATGTTTTTGCCTTTGAGATTTTAATAAATACAGTCATTCCACAAGTAAAATCAGAAGTAGGACAGAGAACTCTCTGAAGGCTGGTTTATTCTTCCAAAATCATTAAGTGCAGCTGACTTCTAACAATATGTACAAAAATAGAAAAGGTAAATTTAAAATGCAAATGAAAAAATATACCTTTTTCTTTCTTTCTTTCTTTCTTTTTTTTTTTGAGACAGAATGAATTTCACTCTTGTCACCTAGGCTGGAGTGCAATGGTATGATCTCAGCTCACTCCTGCGTCTCCTGAGTTCAAGCAATTCTCCCTCCTCAGCCTCCCTAGTAGCTGGGATTACAGGCACGTGCCACCACGCCCAACTAATTTTTTGTATTTTTGTTAGAGATAGTGTTTCACCATGTTGGCCAGGCTAGTCTCAAACTCCTGACCTCAGGTGATCCACCTGCCTCAGTCTCTCAAAGTGCTGAGATGGCAGACATGAGCCACCATGCCTGGCCAAAAATCTCCTTTCAAAGTACTTTTAAGAAAAAAAGCAGGGCCTTGGGATTTTTCATTCTATTTTCCTGTCCTATTACAAAGTCATCCTGCTGTTTTGGTGGGTGGTGGAAAGGCTTTGCCATCTGCTGGTGGTGCTCTCCCTGGGAAATGGTCAGCCTCTCTTCTCCAAAGTGACCAATTGAGATTCTGAGAAGGGAGGTGAAGGGAATGGCTGCATGCTGTGTGGGGGTCAGGCGATGGGGCCAGGTAGAGCTGCACAACCCAGAGAGGTGATACAAATCTTCCTGAGACTTCATACCATCTACCTGATCTTCATCTAGTACACAGATTAAATGATGTCCCCATCAGCTGACAAAGAACACTTGACACCCATCAAAAGTCATCAGGCATTTGTGGGGTTTTTGTTGTTTGTTTATTTTTTGAGACCAAGTCTCACTCTGTCACGCAGGCTGGAGTGCAGTGACATGATCTCAGCTCACTGCAAGCTTCCCCTCCTGAGTTCAGGTGATTCTCAGGCGTCTGCCTCCTAAGTAGCTGGAATTACAGGCATGCACCACCACACCCAGCTAATTTTTTAAGATTTTTGTAGAGATGGGGTTTCACCATGTTGGTCAGGCTGGTCTCAAACTTCCGACCTCAGGTGATCCACTCACCTCGGCCTCCCAAAGTGCTAAGATTACAAGCGTGAGCCACCGCGCCCAGGCATCAGGTATTTGTTGAGTCTTCGGCAAGGTCTTGGCGTCTTTCTGGGCCCAAGCCTGCTGTCTTTTGCAGCTTGGGGCACAAGGTATCTAGAGTCCATTGTCCTCATGTTTCCTTTGGCATGTAAATAAATTCCTAGGGTTATTGCCAGGACTCAGATAAACAACCCTGATCTCAGCCTGAACTACATTTTTTTTTTAAAAGGTGACCTCAGACAACCTTTCCTCCCCATTTTAGGTACACAGACCTTTTAGCACATGACCCTAAGGATTGCATTTTATGATATTTATACTCCTTATCCACATGTCTTAAACCAGAACCTCATAAGCAGCCAAGAAGGGTGCGTCAGGAAGAGTGATTCATGTTATCGTGCTGATGGACCTCCTTAGTGGCAGATGACTTGTGTGGCGTGAGCACCAGCCAGTAGAATGGATACTAGCCCATCAGGGCAGATGCCTGTAAACAAACTGCACTGGTTTGTACTGGCAGGACTCCACCATGCAGACAGCGACATCATGAACTCTCCACAAAACATCCAGGAATATGTGCTGTCTAATTGGGTTTTCCCCAAGAGCAAAACTTGAGAGAAGGGCATGGGTGCAGGTAGTTTATTTGGGATGTGATGCAGGAAGCAGGTGTAGGGAACAGGGAGAATAAAACCAAAAAGCGAGGAAAGCCAACACGAGGTGTGTGAATCCTGCTGGGACCTTCTAAGGAACCATGTAGAAAGCACATCAAGAAGTGCTGGGCACGGTGGCTCATGCCTGTAATGCTAGCACTTTGGGAGGCTGAGGAGGGCAGATCACTTGAGGTCAGGAGTTCGAGACCAGCCTGGCCAACATGGTGAAACCCCATCTCTACTAAATATACAAAAATTAGCTGGGTATGGTGGCATACGCTTGTAGTCTTAGCTATTCGGGAGGCTGAAGCAGGAGAATCGCTTGAACCTGGGAGGCAGATGTTACAGTGAGCCAAGATTGCACCACTGCATTCTAGCCTGGGTGACAGAGCGAGACTCCATCTCAAAAAAGAAAGTGTTCCACCAGGGGATGGGGGCTGCAGCAGCAAAGCACTGCTTCCATTCCATGTAGGGTGAGGATAACTCCCAGGTTATTAATTCCCCTGATGCTTTCAGGTTGCACCTGAATTTGGCTTCCATTGTCTTAGAGAAAGCAGAGAAGTGTTTTCGTGTATGCTTGAGAAAGAATGCTGGCAAAGTGCACAGAACTGTCTATCAAAGGTGCACTGAAATCAGGTGAGTTGCAGAGATGTGACCCAGGACATCACAAACATCTGCTACAAATGCTTAACAAAAGTATAAATGAAATGCAGTGAGAGGGGTGCACAGGCCCCCTTAAATCTGTGTGGTAGAAGACAGATGCTTATTGTCTGTGCAACATCCCTTCCTTTGGGGAACCACTTTCTTTTCCACTTTAATGTGATTGTGTTGGTTCTATTACAGCATGCAGAATAACAGCCTCTCAAAGGTATTCATGTCACAACCCCTAGAACTTGTAAATATGTTAGATTACATGGCAAAGGAGAATTAAGGTTGCAGAAGGAATTAAGATTGCTAATCAGCTGACTTGGAGTGGGGAGATTATCCTGGATTATCCAGTGCACCCGATAGAAACACAAAAGTCCTTATAAGTAGAAGAGGGAGACAGAAAAATGAGAACCAGAAAAATAAGAGCATGAGAAGGAGCTTGCTGGTGTTGAGGATGGAGGAATAGGGCACAAGCCAGGAGATGCAGGTGGCCTATTTAAGGTGGAAAAGGCAAGGACATAGATTCTCTCCTAGAGCCTCTAGAAAGGAAGGCAGCCAAGCCACTGCCTTTGATTTTAGCTCAGTGGTTCCCATTTTAGACTTGTGACCTCTAGAACTGGGAGATAATAAATGTGTGTAACTTCAAGTCCTTAAATTGGTGGTAAATTGTTGCAGCAGCAATAGAAACTAATAGACTCCACATGATATGATGAGGCTGATGGCTCCATAGCCTCAACCCAGGGGCTGGGAACATGACTGAGTCATCCATCAGCATCCATCGTGATTCATCCAAGGACAAATACATAACCTAGGCAGGCCCTGGCCTTTTCCGATCCTAATGGGAAAGAGACATCCTCTCATTGTGATTGCATTGGTCACAACATGATCACAGCAAGAAGGGATAAAAGCACAGAATATCTCTGTCTGTGGGAGGTTTTAAAAAGCCTGGCCCAAAGGTTGGGCATGGTGGCTCACACCTGTAATCTCAGCACTTTGGCAGGCCGAGATGGGTGGATCACCTCAGGTCAGGAGTTCGAGACTAGCCTGGCCAACATGGTGAAACCCCATTTCTACCAAAAATTACAAAAATCAGCCAGGAATGGTGGCACATACCTGTAGTCCCAGCTACTTGGGAGGCTGAGGTGGGAAAATCACTTGAGCCCAGGAGATGGAGGTTGCAGTGAGCCAAGATCACATCACTGCATTCCAGCCTGGGCAAGTGAGACTGTCTCAAAAAAAAAAAAACTCTAAATCTAAAAACAGGTCTAAAAAACATGATTTCAAAGTGGTAATGAGTAGAAATGATATTTTAAGATGTCCGCAATCTGGAAATACCTGGGGGCTTTTTTTTTTTTAACTTGTGATCAAATCACAATTTCTGCTAAATCATTGTAGTTTGGTGTCCATATGGAAGAAGAAGGTCAATTTCAGTTGGAAGTTAGTGAAAATAGGAATGATTTTTTCACCTAGCCAAGTTTATGGACCTTCTAAATTTTATCCAGACTCATTGGGATCCACAGATTCAGACTCGGAAGTCCTGAATTGTTATTTCATATTCCCTAAAAATAAGCCCCTCCCCACCACCTTTTTTTTTGAGAAGGAGTCTCACTCTGTCCCACAGGCTGGAGTACAGTGGTGCGATCTCGGCTCACTGTAACCTACGTCTCCTAGATTCAAGTGACGTCTCATGCCTCAGCCTCCCAAGTATCTGAGATTACGGGTGTGCACCACTATACTCAGCTAATGTTTTGTATTTTTAGTACAGACAGGGTTTCACCATGTTGGTCAGGCTGGTCTCAAATTCCTAACCTCAAAGGATTCACCTGCTTTGGCCTCCCAAAGTGCTGGGATTACAGGCGTGTGCCACTGCACCTAGCCTTTGTTTTTGAGACAAGGTCTGGCCTGTCACCCAGGCTGGAATGCAGTGGCATGATCCTGGCTCACTGCAGCCTTGACTTCCCAGGCTCAAGCAATCCTCCTACCTCAGCCTTCTCAGTAGATGGGACTATAGGCATGCAGTACCACCCCCAGCTAATTTGTGTGTTTTTTGTAAAGACAGGGTTTCACCATGTTGCCCAGGCTGGTCTCGAACTCCTGGGCTCAAGCGAGGCCACCTCAGTCTCCCAAAGTGCTAGAATTACAGGCATAAGCCACTGTACCCAGTCCATTTTCCCTATTATTCCTACTACTTACTGGGGTGTTCTTCATATGATATTTCTATCTGGTCTCAAGCTTCCTGTATGTATAAAGCCTTTGAAAAACCTTTTCTGGAGAGAGATCCAAGATGGCCGATTAACAACAGCTCAGGATTGTAGCTCCCAGTGAAAGCGCAGAGAGCGAGTGGACGCCGCACTTTCAGACGAATTTTTGTTGCCCACAGACTAGGAGATTCCCGGCGGAGGAGC
>CAUYLG010026191.1:0-11022 GCA_963573385.1 Cacajao melanocephalus | reverse complement strand
CAGTGACCCAGTCACCCTAAATGTCCTCTGTGAGTATCGTTTTGTTCCTCTGTGGGCCTGGCCACCACCTCAAATCCAAACAGCCAGAGGCCAGGACTCTCAGTCTCTCTCAGGTCCAAGTCCAGACACCTTTACTTCTGGACACCCGAGCTGGCCATGACTTCCTGCCCTGGGAAAACCTGGGTGAGCACAATCTTGACCAAGAATATAGGGGTAGGGATGCTCTTGTCATGGGAGACTTGGGGTCCACAGCTTGTGATGGGAGAAACAGGTGAATACTTCAGGCTTCGGCTCAGTGAACACAGGGGGGGTTTGGCTGGGACTTCAGGGTGTGTCTTGGCTCAGAGGAACACTGTATCCCTTTAACTGACAAGGACCATCGCCGTCCCTCAGAGGACATTACCTGTGGCTTTATTCTTTTGCTCCAGATGGTCCAGACCTCCCCAGCATTTCTCCTTCAGATACCCTTTACCGTCGAGGAGGAAACCTCCACCTCTCCTGCTTCGCGGACTCTAACCCACCGGCACATTATCTTTGGATGGTTAATGGGACATTTCTGCCACCAGGAAAAGAGATCCATGTCCCCCACATCACTACAAAGAATGGCGGGCTCTATGTTTGTTTTGCTCAAAACCCAGTCACTGGCAAGAGAAGCTTCTCATTCAAGAAGATCAAAATCGTTCGTAAGTGAATCCCAGCATCACTGGCAGTAGGTTTTCAGATGGAGTCTATCTGGCTTTCAGAGAAAGTCAGGAAAACATTTTTATTCCCAGCCTGTGTCCCGTAGGCACAAGCAAATCCTAAATGCTCCTCCTGAACCCTCCCAATTTGTCTCTACAGACTGTTTTCCTTGTTTTTCTGATTTCTCATGACTGACCTTGTGTCTGGCCTGAGCAATGTAGGGAGGGGGCTTTGTCAGCCCTGAGCCCTGTGTGGTGGAAGAGGCTTCACAGAGGGACAAGCAGGAGAGTCCTCAAGATCAGTGACTTCTTGCTGTCGCCAGCACATCCCTTTCTGTCACATCTTTGTTTTCTTTTACTACATGAACTTCAAGAAACATCTGAGGCTTTGAAACAAGCTCACACTTTTCCCCCACGTGAGAGGAGGAAGCCCTTGGATGAGGGAGGAGCAGCTCAGACCGTGCTCCCGGCTCTGCTCCAGGCTCCTCTGTGACTGGCCCTGTCTGACTGCACCTGGGGTGGGACCAGTGTGTGCGGAGAAAGAGCCCTGGTGGCCTGTCCTGAATTTGGCTAAATCGAGTTGCCATTTGAAGCCAAGTGTCCCCTGGGTCAGGTTGCAGGGAAATAAGCAGAGAGGAAGCCTCAGGGAAGACTCCTGAGCTGTGTCCTGGCTCTGATGTCAGTGGCTGTATGAGGCTGTGGGCACAGCACATGGGACACAGCACAGAGGACAGTGAGTGATGCACAGTTGGAGACATGCAGAGATTCACCCATGGGGACTCTGCATGGCAGGAAACAGATACATATATATATAGACTTTATATATACATAGTCTATATAAAGTATATAGCATATATACATAAGTATATATGTTTATATATATGTCTGTAAGTCTATATATGTCTATGTAGACATATATATATATACTATATACTATATATTGTGTGTGTTTGTGTCTGTGTGTGTGTCTGTGTGTGTGCATATATATGTACTATACTATAAAGATGCAACCACAAAAAGGTGAAATATTCTAATCGTATAGAAAAAAGCAGTTACCCCTCTGACGTCCCAAAGCCTTAAAAATATCTGAGTACAGCATGGCCAGTATGGAGTTGACAGAAGACTAACTGCTAATCTAGAAACATGGTGAGAGGAATTTTTAAAAACTGAAACTGTAAGAATATAGTTGGCTAATCATCGCCCAGCAACCTTTCCACAAGAATTCTGTATTCCTTGAAGGAACAAGTAGACACTACTTCATGCTGCATGCTGGCTCCTGGGGCATCCAACTGTAAAATAACATCACCTTCATATTTTTCTTCTTTTTTTTTGTTGAGATGGAGTCTTGCTCTGTCACCCAGGCTGCAGTGCACTGGCATGATCTTGGCTCACTGCAACCTCCACCTCCCAGGTTCAAGCTATTCCCCTGACTCAGCCTCCTGAGTAGCTGGGACTACAGGTGTGCACCACCATGCCCAGCTAATTTTTGCATTTTTAGTAGAGATGGGCTTTCACCATCTTGGCCAGGCCATAACTGAGACATGAGAAAAAGATGCAACCACAAAAAGGTGAAATATTCTAATGGTATAGAAAAATGCAATGACTTTGGTCTTGAACTCCTGGCCTTGTGATCCACCTGCCTCGGCCTCTCAAAGTTCTGGGATTACAGGCGTGAGCCACTTGCCCAGCCTTCTTTTCTTTCCACGACAGATGCTTCAGAATGAAGTTCTCCTGGCCTCTCAGCTGGGGCCACCGTCGGCATTATGATTGGAGTGCTGGCCAGGGTGGTTCTGATATAGCAGCCCTGGTTTAGTTTCCGTGTTTCAGAAAGACTGGCAGATACGACGGCCTTCCCTCTTGTCCTATTTCCTACAGGACTGACTGCCATGCTTGGGAGAGGGAAAGAACTTCTTCGCCTCTCTCTGGGACTGGATCTCCTCCTCCTCCCACTAAACTGTCTGTCACACTAATTCCTGCAGGTCTCTTCCTCCCTGGTGTCCATGCTCTCTGCATCCCCAGCTTCTCTTAGACATAATTATCCCCAGCCTCTTCTCATTTGTTTCCCAGATTCCATACTTTGTAAAACCCTCTTGGTCCTTTTTAAACATCTCTCGCTTGTGTCCTTCTCTCCATTTCCATAAACCTCCACAGTTGCTTGAAGTACTGATTGACTTCTTGTCTCCAGTCTTTGAAATCTTCTTCCTTGCATGTGATTGCCTCATTACCTTCCTGAAATCTGGTTAATTCACCTAATCCAGAATCCTGACGGTTCTACTTTAGTCTATACGGTATGTTCACATTTCTTCTTTTTACTAATCCTTCTCACTTCGTTTACCTTTATTCCCTAGTATCAGTTTTCCATCCTAATTAGAACTGTCTTCCTACACATCCCTGCCCCTCCACCCCACATATACATAGAATTCTTAGTTTCAACGCTATGCCTAAAGTCAGGGTGATCTCCCCTCCACTATCTGCCCTTTAGGTTTACTCACACCCTCATCACAAGTAAACTCTGACCTCATGGAGAACAAAGACTCTAGCATGAATGTGTGAACCCAAGATGCAGGACAGAACCTACATGTGATGGAGAATTTTTCCCTGATGACCAATTCATGTGTTTATGAAAGATACAGAAATGAAGAAGGCGAGATTCCTACCCCAGGAAACATAAAGCCTAAGACAGGAGATAAGACCTGAAAACAATCACAATACCATAATACAAAGAAATGAGGCCAGGCCTGGTGGCTCACGCCTGAAATCCCAGCACTTTGGGAGGCTGAGGCAGAGGCTGATCATCTGGTGTCAGGAGTTCCAGACCAGCCTGGGCAACATGGTGAAACCCTATCTCTACTAAAAATATAAAAATTAGCTGGGTGTGGTGGTGGGTGCCTATAATGCCAGCTACTCGGGAGGCTGAGGCAGGAGAATCGCGTGAGCCCGGGAGGCAGAGGTTGCAGTGAACTGAGATCGTGCCACTGCACTCCAGCATGGGCATCAGAGCAAGTAAGACTCCATTTCAAAAAAAAAAAAAAAGGAAAGAAATGAATGCCACAAGAAATCAGAGAATTCTGAAATATAGGTATACATTGGAATCACTGGGAAACATTTTTATAAGTGGATGCCCTAGCCCCATCCATAAATTGTGATTTAGTGACCATTAAATCAAATGGATTATAGAGTGGGACCCAGGCATTGGTAATTTTTAAGTCTTTTGACATGCTACTAACATGTAACTAGAATAGAGAACCCCTGTTCTAATAGGTAGAATTTAGACCTAAATCAATGATTTTTAGCTAGGAGTATTGGAATTACCTAGGGAACTTTTTCAACATACATCAACCTATACTTTGTTGGCCCTATTCATTAATGGGCTACACAAAAACTAAGTAATCCATTTGAGAAACAGCAGCTAAATGGAAAAGCCACCTCATTTGATATGTTAAATTATATGGAAAGCATTGTCAAATGATAAGTAATACGCGATGCTAAACTATCTCTAATTTATATGTATGGGTGTGTTACTGATATGAGTGTTCCAAAATTATGACAGTCATAGACATCTATTATCAGTCATAATGTCATATGCCACAGTAGTAACTAAGTTTCTATATGAGAAATATCTTTATCGTAATGAACTCTAATCAGGTTTCTAACCATAGTCATTTTCAATCTTGGTCATTCATAGACAGTTGTTTTGACTTTTTCTCAAAGCATTTGCAATCAGCTACCGTCCAAAGTTGCTTCTTCTTCAAAAAGATTTATAAAAAAAGACTCTGACACATACTCTTGAATATAAGTTTCTGATAACTTTAAGATCATACCTCTGGACATTCTAAGGACGTTTAGAATTTTAATAAACAGGCTGATACTTTCATGAAATTGCCAACCAAGAATAAGCAGGAAAAAAATCAATTTCATTGGACTAAATAATAATAATGAGGATAATATTTTTACAATTTTTTATTTGGAAATTTGCCGATTCTTTAAATGTTTTGTTTTCCAGATTTATGACTTTTTTTTCTTTTAAGCAATCTATAGCTTACAGCCATTTGGTAAAGTATACCTTGGTGAACAAAAACAGAAATATTTACTTTTGCTCCTTACCTGACTGCCCCAGAAATGGGGAACTATTCATGAGTATTTACATGTTGATGGTAATACAGTTATTTGCACAAGTTCAGTAAGAATCTGCCCTTTCTGTAAAAGGACACATTTGAAAACATTGCAAGGCTTTGACTGGGATGTTATATTGAAGAATATACATAGAATGAATCCACAGGTACGGCAGGCAAATTCTGAAGTCAGCCTTGGTTTTCTTTTACAGTCTGAAAAGGTTTTTTTTTTTTTTTTTTTTTTTTTTAAAGTTTAACATGAGATTCTGTATAAAAACTTCTAGCAACGCAAATTTTAAAAAGAGCCTCCGTGGTTCATCGCTGCTCTTGCTGCACTTATGTAAAGAATCGGGCCAAGTTTGATGAGACTCAACTTATTTTGCAAACAATTTTGTGCTACTGGGAATTATCGTTGGTAAAAATAGAGACTCCTATAGAGAGAAAAAAAATATGTTGAAAAGAAAAACTATAGTGCACCCGTTATGAGATTGCAGCTCTGCTCATTAAGCTTTTATTATCCACCTGTAGACTGAACTGGACCGTGGATTCTTGTAGCTACTTCAATCCAATGTTCTCCCATGGAATTACTAAGAACAAGAGCTGCTCTGTTCCTGAAGCCCTATAAGCTGGAGGTGGACAACTCAATGTAAATTTCAAGAGACAACCCTCGTGCCTGAGGTGTGGCCACTTAGAGACTTCACTGAGATGGTCGACAGACCGTGACGAGAGACCCTCAAACTGCAGACCAGGACAGTTGACAACTTCACGCTGTGGACAGCTTTTTCAAAGATGTCAGAACAAGACTCCTCTTCATGACGAAACTTTCACCCTCTTAATTTGTTCTTGCTTATGCCTGCCTCCTTCAGCTGGCAGGATAATGCTGTCATTAGAAATTCACCCACCGTCCTAGTATTGTATTGCCCAGGGGGAGCTGCCCGAAACAGTGCCTCACAAATAAAAGTCAATTAGATGTATAACTCAATTAGTTGTAACTTCGCTTTATGATGCATGTTCACAGCCAGTGATGGCCAGTGGAGTCTCTCAGGCTGCATCATTCTCACCCTGACCCTCTTGCCTCTCACTTTTACTTAACAAAGACCCTTCTGATTGCACTGGGCCACCCCAGATTATCCAGAATAACCTCAAGATACTTAAATTCATTACCTCTGCAAAGCCTTTTTACCAAGAAAGGTACATGCACGTGTCAGGGGTTAGACTGTGGACACTTTTAGGAGGCCATTACTCTGCCTAACATAGGTAACTTTCTTTTTTAAAATTATTATACTTTATGTTCTGGGTACATGTGCAGATCATGCAGGTTTGTTACATAGGTATACACATGCCATGGTGGTGGTTTCCTGCATCCATCGCCCTGTCATCTACATTAGGTATTTCTCCTAATGCTATCCCTCCCCAATTCCCCCACCTCCTGCTATTCCTCCCCTAGCTCCCCACCCCCCAGGCCTCAGTGTGTGATGTTCCCCTCCCTGTGTCCATGTGTTCTCGTTGTTCAACACCCACTTATAAGTAAGAACATGTGGTGTTTGCTTTTCTGTTCTTGTGTCAGTTTGTTGAGAATTATGGTTTCCAGTGTCATCCATGTCCCTGCAAAGGACATGAACTCAACCTTTTTTATGTCTGCATAGTATTCCATGGTGTATATGTGCCACCTTTTCTTTATCCAGTCTATCATCAATGGGCATTTGGGTTGGTTCCAAGTCTTTGCTGTTGTGAACAGTGCTGCAATAAACACACGTGCTAACACAGGTAACTTTCATAAACTTCACCCACAACACACAGTTGTTTAGCAAAGGACATGAACTCAACCTTTTTTATGGCTGCGTAATATTCCATTGTGTATATATGCCACATTTTCCTTATCCAGTCTATCATTGATGGGCATTTGGGTTCCAAGTCTTTGCTGTTGTGAACAGTGCCGCAATAAACACACGTGCTAACACAGGTAACTTTCATAAACTTCACCCACAACACACATTTGTTTTGTATAGTTTAAAACAAAGATGATAACAGCCCTTTCCCAAAACAAACCTCCTTGTTGCCTGGGGACTAGACTGCCTTTGTAGAACTAACAAATTAGCCACAAGATTAGAAATTATGGTTTAAGAGTCATGCAGTTGGAGGCTACAAGATTCTGACCCTCCCTAAACTGCTCCTAACGTCATGGTTTGAGATATGCTGTGGATCCCGCACTTGATGGATCAGCTGGCACCACCCAGATTGATCAACTGGGTCATCTGATCTTGTGACCCTTCACTGAGGAGCCGACTCAGCACAAAAGGACAGCTTCAACTTCTGATGATTCATCTCCTACCTTAACAATCAGCACTCATGCTACATCAGCTAATACTAAAATTACTTAGATATACAATATGAATGAACTCCATGGTCTAAGTCAAATTACCTATGATAACCCATCAGTTATCAATGCTATGCACATAATGTGAAGAAAGACTGGGATTCAAGGGGATATAAGTCTAATATTAACTAGGCATGGACTCATGGAGAACCAGGATGGCCACCTTGTCCTTCCTAAGTCCTTAAAGCTTTTATCATTACAAATTCTCAATTCCATAACTCATCATGGAAATGAAAAATATTCTAACGGAATATATTGGTGTGGTGACATAAATTGCTTGAAGAGTTTATAATCAATGTTTGGTCCCATATTCCTGAGAAAACAATCAAAGCTTCAGGTACTCCTGGTCACCTGGTGCTCCATTTTAACATTTTAAAATGAGATTTCATTCAATTGTTATTTTCAATGCATGTTTTCTCGTTCTGGTTGTATAAAAGTTCTCCCACGCAAGGGGGCTCATGTTATCACATTAAGTTATCATGTTACAGTATATTTTCACCACGTAAAGAAAGTTTTCTATGGTTCATTAAATAGAATCAACTTTTGCACAATCTAGAACCTAAGGATTGGATCTTCTAAGAAGATCAGAGAAAGACTGTCCTTGCCAACCGGATTGCAGCAAAACGTTGGAACCTTGAACTTTCGGTTCATAACATCACAACTGTGAAGGGCCCCTCCAAACGCTTGGAAATGTATACCCATTGGAACCCTTAAGGTAAAGCTAACCAGGGAAGTCTCTCCCCAGAAGAAGTTGGCATCCTTGATGTGAAAAGCTTTTCCAAGATCATGGATCAAGATTACCACCATCATGAGACTGTTATCTTTGAATATTTTTTTCTTTTTTGGGCCTCTGTAAAAAACAGAAATGAAAAGCAGGTCTGTTGTGTGCACTTATGGGGTACACTTTTATTGTGAAGGATTTTGCAGCCAGCCTTAGACATAGATAACCTTATGTTTCGATAGGTAAAAGATAAAGGCCCAATGTAGGTGAGAAACTGTAGTGGTATGTATGTTGCCTCATACTCAGTCAGAATCAGAACATTAATTCACTCCTGTTAACCTACAATATGAATTTAAAACATTGCCAGGAGGCTTTCACTTTTCTGTAATGGAAGGGCATTATTTGTTATGACCTTTTTATGTGGTTTGAAATAAGTTAGGCAATGATTAGAAATGTGTCTTTCATAACAGGCTCTATAGCAGATTCTACTGTAAAGGCTATGGTTACACAACAGGTTTTAAATTCTCATGTGAAAATTATGCT
This sequence comes from Cacajao melanocephalus, assembly GCA_963573385.1. Classification (NCBI taxonomy): domain Eukaryota; kingdom Metazoa; phylum Chordata; class Mammalia; order Primates; family Pitheciidae; genus Cacajao; species Cacajao melanocephalus. Next base: position 2,589 of record CAUYLG010026191.1, on the reverse strand, counting down.
AAATAAGTGAATCAGCTAAACAGAAAAGTATCTGTGCAGCTGCTGGCACTTATGGCCTATGGAGAAAACATCAGGTATTACAGAGATTTACTTGTAGAAGATTGACAAAAAGATTGCTTAGTTAAGTGAGTAAGCTCTTTACCTAGCCTATTCTTTGATGTATTTAATTTTAAGTGATTTGGTTTATGAGGGCCCTGGACAAAAAGCATACTCTAAACTCTTGGTATTATTCTCCTGATAGTCATAGTAATAGTCTCCCTGGTGCACTGTGTTTTCTCAGAGCTGTTAAATGTTTGCATGCAGTCATCTCTAGCACGTCAAATGGTTCCTCTTCAACCAGAATGACACAAGCTGAAAGAAAGGTGCAATCATGAGGACATCAAAACCTAGGAATGACATGTTGAGACCAGAAACCCAAAGTGGTGGCAACTGAGAGTGGCCCCGAGACCGTACGTTTTGGTCACACTCTCGCCTAAGTGAGAACCTGACCCAAAAGGAGAAATTTTTAAAATAAAATTATGGGAGGCCATTGTATCGGACTGAGCTCATGCACTGAACCCTGATAGAGCAAACCTGACAAAATGGAGTTGCTCACGCTAAACACGACATCATCAAAGTAAGACTTTAAAGAAACACATGGATATTAGACCAGAACAGACCAGGTTCTGTTTTTCTCCTGTAAACAGAAAGTTCCAGCATAAGGAGGCACCTTCTACTTAGCCCTTCTTCCTACCTTTGAAAAACTCACTGTTCTACTGTTTTCCCAGTGGGCTTCAAGACCAAGTAAGCACATTGATGATGGTGATGGTGATGGTGATATCAAGGACTAAAGTTGTGGTCAATCTCTCAAAATGGAGAAAATGACCCAATGGGATGAATTGTTAAAGCCAACTAAATATGGCCTGAGAAGGACTCTGTACTTCTCTATGTGAGTCCTTGTAGATGAACTGCAACCTAATTTAATAGCTGGACAAGATTAAACACCTACTTAGGTGTATGCACCTGTAACAACTGCTAAGTCTCAGCCAATCTCAGCAGCCATACTTCAACAAGTTATGCACTGCTGACTGTCCAAACTGTGCTCAGATAAGGCAAACACTAAGCTTAACTAATGCAGCTGTTTCTCTACCTCAGTTCTCATGTCTGCACATCACTTGACTTTTTTTGTCTGTAAATTTGTTCTGACCATGAGGCACTTCTACTCACTGAATCTGCTGTGATTCGGGGGCTGCCTGATTCGTGAGTCATTCATTGCTCAATTAAACTGCTTTAAATTTAATTTGGCCAAAGTTTTTCTTTTAACACAGTGGAGATGAACACAGAGATATTGCTTTTGTGTTCAGAGAGAAGATGGTTTTCACAGGAACATATGAAAGCTGAAATGACAGGAGAGTCACCTTAAAATGTACATTGTGTAGATGGTTCTCACCATACACATAAGAGATGCATTGTAAAATATGACATTAGTAATGATTCTAGAAGAATAAAACATGCATGACATTTACCGATACTGTTTTTCTAAAAATAATTTTAAAAGAATGGGGTAGTCACTCCCATGTTCCCAGGCTGGGCCTCTGAACAAAATTCTCCCTCTGCAGTGACAATGGCTGAGAAAATGACATGGACTCAGGCTGATAGGCAGCCATTCTTGTCTACCTTGCCCCTGCTGTACAACAGCACCAGCCCAGGGCCCAAATCTTTAGCTGGGGAGCTGAGAGAGGACATGGGATACCCAAGGCCTCTTGTCTTGTTCCAGTCTATCGCAGTGGGTACCAGAGTGGTCCGTTTGCTTCTGAGGACGCCCACATGCTGAACCCTAGCTTCTAAGGGTCAGACCTTCCTGGCTTCTCTGGGTCCCCACTGCTTTTGCCCTGCTGAGATCTCCTCCTCCCCATGGGGGTCACCGCTTTGCCAGGGACCTCCTCAAGCTCCAGCTGACAGGTCAGCTAAGACCCAGACCTCAGAGGATTCACAAAGATTTTAACATCTACTGTGTCCAACAGAGATGAGAGCCGAACAAAAAAATAAAGAAGCAGAAATACATACGGCTCCCTCAACAACACTGTGTCTCAAAACAGTGTCCTCTGTGCCCCTCATTATGGAGTTCACTGTCCCTCCCCACATGGGCAAGTGCTTCCAGGGTCTCTCAGTTCTTTCCCAGCAGGCAGTGCACACGGTAACACAGCACCTCAGCAAAGGAGGCGGGGATTATTTACCTATTTAGATTACGTTCCTAAAAAGGTCTCTATACAACCAAATTCCACTTCCCTGGGAAGAAACAGAAAAGGCTTCCTCAACTGTGAACCACCGCTTTTCAAAAAAGCATCTTTGAATAGCCAAAACAATCTTGCCAGGATAAATTTAAGAACTTTCACTTTCTTATTTGAAATTGTCTAAAACAATACAATTATGAAAACAGTGTGCTGCTGGCGTAAGAATACACATAGGGATCAATGGGATAAAATTTAAAGTCCAGAAATAAACCCTCACACTTATGGTCAGTTGCTCTTTGACAAGGGTGTCAAGATAATTTAATGAAGGGAGAATAATCTTTTCAAATAATGGTGCAGAAAAATCTGAATAAACACA
>CAUYLG010026189.1:0-97856 GCA_963573385.1 Cacajao melanocephalus | reverse complement strand
CCAAGACAAAAGTAGGCCAAATTGCAGGGTCTTTATTGCCGGCGACCACGGAGGACTCGCGTCTCTCCAACCCGTGGCCCCGAAAAGGAGGGTGTCAAGATCTTTTATACCTCTAAAACCACCTCGGGGTGAGCGTGATGGGCGGGGGTAGGGGTGAGGAGCTTCAGACATTCGGAGGGCCGGGGGACTTTTGACATTCTGATTGTTACTTAAGCGGTGAACAAAAGTCAAAATAAGCATTTGTTTACACACTGTCTGGGTTGGTTGGAAATTACAGGTCGCAGGGTCCAAGATGGCCTGGGTTTGGGCTGCTTGCATGTCACATTACGGGTTACAGAGAGCAGTTTAAACAGAAAGCCAAGGTGTGGTTGAGGTATGCAGTTTTATGCGACTTCTACCATGTCACAAATTGATCTTATTTCTTTTTTTGTATCGGCCTTTAGGAAGATGTGAACTCAACTTGAGGACCATTACCTAGCTTAATTCTTTGAATAATGATCTTATTCTGGCTTTATTTTTTTTTTCAAGCCTTTACTTACTAACTTGTAATGTTTTTATTTACTTTTATCATAAGTAATTTTTAATATGATCTACATTTTGGGTGGTGAAGTTATAAATACAATCCCGCGGCTCATAGGACTTAACACAAACATTAACATCTAAGTAGCACATAATTTTTCTTCCTTGTATATAGTTTATACCACTTAATCCTGTAATATCAATACAATTTCATATTGCTATTTCTATTTAAATTATAGGCTATGAATCTTCCAGTCATTTTGTTTCTTCTATGGTTACAGTCATTAGTTTATTCCCTTTAATCTACCAAAAACTTTTAACACCTATTGTGCTGGCAGACACTGAAGATATAAATATGAATATAATAAAGTATTTTTCTCAATGTGTTAACAAGCTACCTCACTTGTTAACAAACATGTTAACATATAAGATAGTTACATGTAGCTATCATGTTAAAAGCAAGATATCTATATATATGTTAAGAAGCGACATAGCTATATATGTTAAGAAGCAACATAGCTATATATCATATCAATAATAATAGAGAAATATACTAACACTTAGAAACATGCTTTAAACTTGTACATAGCAGCAAAAAGAAGGCATGATCAAATTGGGTAGATGCTGATTGACAGAGAAGAGAGCATGTAACTGAACAACCTCTATTTTTTATTTTAAAAATTATTTAAGATATAAAGTGATATATGTATATCGCTAGGTAGATATAGACATATAGATGTATATGTATAATAATTTGATAGATTCTGAAAATTTCCAATTGCTTTGGCAGTTTCTTCTGGTTGTTTTTAGTATGTTACCTAATCTTCCATTTTTTAACACTTCTGTTTATTACCTTAGTTATATTTACATGTAATCTACACACTTAATAAGGAAACTCATCCAGATCATTTTAATGAAGGTAAGCAGGACAAAGTTCAGAATTAAGCTGGGTAAAACCAACTATTTCATTATTCTGTGTTTTTGTCCTCTACACCATCCTCCCATTTCTTCACTCACTACCAATTTAATTATCCATTCTCTGAGTCAGGCCTGCTGTGGACACATCTAATGTGAATGGGAATTAAAGTACAGTTTTATAACTTATTAATGAGTACACATTTAACATCAAAGCATTTAAAACTAAAAAGTGTTTTAGGTTTTCTCAAATCTAGTGTTCTCCATTTTTATTCCTCAATAATTATTTTTAAAAAATGATTTTTTTTGGGTCAAATGCATTTGAGGAAAACAGAATTAGTCAAAGTTGAGTGAGTTTTTTAAAAATGGATGGACTTCTTTGGACCTTCATTGTGCTAATGAGCGATTCTCAAGGGGTGGGATTATTATGTAAATGTTTTCCTGTAACATTTGACTATAGAACCCCTAACTAAGAAGACATTTCTTCATACATTATGGTATTTAAATGATTACATATTTCTAATGATTATGTATAATAAACAAATGTATAATAAACATGACTATATTATACATGTACTCTTATGGAAATGACCTGGTCATTATTGGTCATGATTATTTTTCCAAAAAGTAATGTTTTAGCATTAGTGTTTCTCTAAGGGATATAAAAGCCAACCCCGAGCCAAGTTCTGTAGGGAAAGTGCTTCCAAGAGCCCTGGTAGATTTTAATATTTATCAGAACTGTGTGATACAGAGCAGGAATGCCTGGAGGCTTTAAAAAGAATAATCTACAATTCACAACCAGTATCTTTAAAATGTAAGTATCAGCCTTTTTAAAAATGAGGACATTCTTGTCAAATGCTAATCTTGGAAATACTTAACTGCTGTTTTTGCAGTAGCAACTAGTGTCAGTATAGAGGAAAAAATAACATGAGAACAAGCCATGCATTTTTTTTAGTAAGCTTCAGTTTATGACGAAGGTATATATTACCCTTATTCATTTGCATTGGTGCAGTGCTTTACAGTATCTTTGGGTGTATGTGTAGACGATAGCTAGAACTGACCCTTATTTTACAGTTAAATACTTGGAAGGAGGAATTTGCAGTCATTATTTCCTACCCTTGCTCTTTAAGCATTTTATGCATTTCAAAAATAGTTGGAAAATTTGCACAGATTAAATCATTTAGATGTTGCTTAAAATAAGAGATAAAATTTAAATGAAATGAAACTTATTTTACTGTTTGTTAATAACGTTTTTCTTTCTATAATGTCTGTAGGTGAAAGTGTGTTTAAGTATTTAATGCTATTTCAGATTATCTAAGTGGAAAATACAAAGTGTATTAAAATGGGAGGTTTGCTAAGAAACTGTCCAGAGGTGAGTGAGGTGGGGGTGGGGGTCATTTCTCTGCTAGGCAGAGGTTTAATGAAATAGATCTTCAAAAAAGACCTAGAAACAAACAAAAATCCATTATTTTTCTGTTTGAATTTGTTCCAGGGGTCCATCTGCAGAAATGAGGAACTTTCTTCCAGGGAAAACCAAGAGCATTGTTTTCACTTTTAGGTAGTGTTTGGGTGAATCCACTTTCAGAAATTAAAGGATTTAGCTAACACCCTCCTGGCTCTTTTATTAGCATTAACAAAAAAAAAAAAAAAAAAAAAGAGTTATACTCCAGGTGGGATCACAAGTCCATTTCCAAAGATTTGTGATTTTTTTCCCCCAATTTTTGTCACTTTCCTTATGCTGTTTCCTTTGCTTTGAAATGATTGGCAGTAAAAGCCTTAAAATGAAAGGAGCCTGAGGGCTCGTCATCTGAGCCACCAGGTAGAGAGGACCTTGAGGAATCTGCTAATCTGAGGAAGAAAAGGGATCTGCCACAACTAATCTAGGTGGGAAGAAATTTGAGTTTGGCTTGATATTTGCCCTCGAGTGAAATCATGGTTAGAGCTTTGCTTTTATATTGACTTGAAGACTGCATTAGCCAGTTTTCAGTGTGGCATATTTTCCTGCCATCATAGATGATGAGGCCCTTCAATCAACATTGTAGCTATAGATGGATAGTCAAATTGCCTAAAATTATAATCTAGGCTAATGATGGATTGGTGATATCTTCTTCATGGTCAATAACCCACCAATATTTTCTTATGATAAGATACTTCTAGTTACTCAACTAAACCAAAATATGCTTCAGAAATTATTGTCAGATTAGCCAGTCTCTAAGCCCCATCTACCCCCTCTATAATTTTGATTCCACCAATAAAAAAGATGATCCTAGATAGTACAGAAATAATACTCAAATGAGTGAGTTATTTAAGTGGATCAAAATCACTGAGAAAAAAACATTTTAATTTTAACATCCCTCTCACAACATGTGATATGTACTAAGTTGAGTACCATTCTAAAATAATAACTACTTCTCAGCTTCAAGATTGATTTCATCTTTATATTCAGGGTCAGCCACCCCAGCCAACCCTATAACTCCCTTCTAAGCCTGTTGACTAAAGGTAGGAGGAGCCCAAATTGTCCAAGTGACAATCTTAACTTCTGGTTCAGTGGAATCGTTGTTGTGTCTCCTGGTGGCAGCGTTCATCCCTCTGGCACTAAGACTTCTAGGACAGCAGAATGTAGTGTGGTGAGAACAGGAAGCAAACATTTTACTCGTGCTTCACTAGGGGTGATGGTGAGTGGTGCCACTTCCACCCCTTGATTCCTGGACCTGTGAACCCTGGCTATGGGAGAAACAGGACCATATATTGGACACTGAATCAGAGCATACATGGCCTTCCAGTGAACTTTGCCCCAGCCTTACAAAGTATTGTCACCTAGATGGCATTGTAATTGTGACTTCAAAAGGCCATTCCACCATTCTGTCAATCCAGCTCCTTCAGAATGATGGGGAGCACGGTCAGACCAGTGAATTCCATGAGTATGAGCTCACTGCCACACTTCATTAGCTGTAAAGTGAGTTCTGCCCACTGGGAAGATCCCTACCAGTCAGGGAGCAAATGTGGGGATTCTGCCAGCTGCTAAGTATATCTGTGCCACTTATGCATCCTGGAACTGGGCAAATGACCACAGGATGAGTCCTGAGACCCACTTGACCTACTGTAAGTCAGACCCGAGCTAAAACTCCATTAATTACCTGACCTTCATAAGCCCCTATTTTAACTGGCGGTCCACAATGACATTTTGGGTCCCCTGGAATCAACATCAGCTCAGAGCCAATGTCCAGTAGTCCCCAAAATGTCTGATAATTTCCCTTTGTTCCAGCACAGTTATGCTGGTAAAAGGCCAAAGATCTCTTTGGGGAAAAATGTGAGAAAGATTAACTGCATACATTGTCAGTTGCTTAGTGCAGTCCTTCCTCTGGGGCGCTCGGCCTCCCTTTCATTCATAGGGTTCTAGGTCTGTAAACTGGCTTATGTATGGAAATTGATTGAGGAGCTATGATTCTCTATTTTTATAATTCAAATTAGTCTTTTGTCCATTCAACTTAGAATTTTCCTGCTTATTTATATTAAGTAGGAATGCAGCAGGTTTCCTATCAATTTTACTTCTAGGAATACTAGCCAATGCCAGAGCTCTATACAAGTCAGACTATACTGATTACTGCTTTGTCTCTGTTGTCTATGACAGTAGCTATGCCCACCTTTCCTTTACAGTTGAATGCTGCCCCCTGGCCCCTGCCACCTTGAGATCCAATTATTCCCATTGTATTTAAATGCATTAGTTGAGTGACTGTGGTTCCCACTCTTAGATCTGACATACAGAGAAGAGCCATGACAGGGCTCTTCAAAGATGCAAGTGCTTCTCTCACAAATCTGTTTCACAAGATATTTGTCAAGGGTATATCTTCTGGAACCTCCCAGCTGGAATGAGTAGGTCTAAAGTGACTAATCCACTCCACCATCCCAATCTCCCTAAGCCTTTGGATTTGTTCTTCTACATTAACCAAGGGAGATCAGGCATTTCCAGCTTGGCCACAGTGAGCCATCTTTTAAACCATGTTTCAGTTGTCCAAGCAAATAAACTATTAGAAATCAAGCAAATAAACTATTAGAACCTTTTATAACTCCCTGAGCTGCAACATTAAATGCAGAGTCCCTACTTGGTAGGTCCAAATCAATAAATTCAGCCTGGTCCAGCTCTATATTCCTTCCACCATTATCCCATACCCTTAATATACGTTCCGTTGCATATTCTCCCAATTTCTGCTTGTATAAATTAGAAAACTCAAGCAGTTCTCTTTGACTGTAGCACACCTCCTCATGGGTCACGCTCTCACCCTCACCTCTAGGGGCCCACTGGGACTTCAGTCTAGTTATAGGTCTAGAAGCAAACAGGAGTGTTGGCGGTGGCTCCTGAGGAGAATCAACATTATCTTGCCTGGCAACTGCTTCAGGGGAGGCCATCACTGTTGCCTCTGGCAGCACAAAGTTTATCTCTTCAGACAAAGTGGAAAGGCTGATGGCAGCATGGGTTGGGGAGGGGATGTTGCTGGACCCTCTCAGCTAGGATGGGGAAGCTGTTTCTTCTGGCAAAGAATGTTCATCAGAGTTTACAAACTCAGTGTCCCCAGCTGCATCAGGGTCCTCCCACACATCCCCATTCCAAGTTTCAGGGTCCCATTCTTTTCTAATCCATGCCCTCACTTTAACAGCAGACACCTGGCAAGGCTCTACATGCACCTTTATTGCAGGTCAGCCACTTGCATGATAAGAGCTTGTGTCTGTTTTCCCACAGTTTCAGCTCTTTCTCTGCAGGAGATAAGACTCACTCAGGCCAATCTTAGCAGATTTGAGGCTGAGTATCTGCTTCTGAAGCTGGGAGTTAGAATTTCCGAAATTATAATTTTCTTTCATCACTTTGTCCACTGAACTTAGGAGCAACCAACCAGCTTCATTGCGTTCCTTGGTTCTCCACATATGGTCAAAGGTATTATGTATAGAGTCACTAAACTCCTTGCCTCTTATAAATGATGAATCAGGAGAGTCAAATGCACTTATTTTGAATAACTCTCTAAATAGTTCACACCAAGGACTATCAGTGTTCTTTGTACTATTAGAAGTAGAGTCCTTAGCATTTTGGGGTATAATCATATTAAGCAGTCTACTTCAGAAATCCCAAAATCAACAAAAGAACTCCCTCCTTAATATTCTGTTCCTCTAGAATCACTTCTGGTACCAAAATCTGTATTAGTCAAGGTTCTCTAGAGAGATAGAACTAATAGGATGGTTGGATAGATAGATGGATAGATAACAGAGTTTATTAAGTATTAACTCACACTATCACAAGGTCCCACAGTAGGCTGTCTGCAAGCTGAGGAGTAAGGAAAGCCAATCTAAACTTGGAGTCCAATGTTCAAAGGCAAGAAGCATCTAGCACCAGAGAAAGATGTAGTCTGGGACTACTAGACTGTCCATTTCACGTTTTTCTGCCAGTTTTATGTTCTGGCTGCACGGGCAAATGATTAGATGGTGTCCACCCAGATTAAGGGTGGATTTGCTTTTCCCAGCCCACAGACTCAAATGTTAATCTTCTTTGGCAACACCCTCACAGACACACCAGGATCACTATTTTGCATCCTTCAATCTAATCAAGTTGATACTCAATATTAACCATCACATTTGGAAAGGAGAGTATTGAGACCCAGCAAAATATACAAAAGACAGAGTGGTCCAGACGTGAGACTTCAGAAGCAGATGATACTAGAAGTTGCAAACTATGTGAGACCATACCAGAAAGGAGAGGAGAGAGAGAGGCATGAACAGTAAAAGGTACTGGCTCGAAGCAGCCTCTAGAACCCACCTGGGGAGAGGGTCCAGTAAGGCTTTCCCCTTTGGAATTGTATTTCTCCCAAACTCTCCATCTGGTAACCTTTCATTGCAAAAGATATTTTATTTTAAAATATGATTGTGTTGAGCTAAAGTTTCTATAATTTGTAATAGGAAAACAGCAGTTGTTTTTTTCTTTTTCAAAAATAAAATTATATTTTAATACTATGTAGGTATTGCTCAAAGAACTCTACTCACCTATTTACCTTGAGAAATTCTGATTTACCAAAGAAATACCTCTTTGAATATGAACTATTGATCTAGTCTCATTTCTCTTTCCAGTAATAAGAAAACTGAGGCTCTAAGATTTAATTATTTTTTCAAGAGCTTGAATAACATAAGTAGAATCTCAAGTGGAAAATACAGGAGAAGTAAAAACAAAACAATCCAGAAAGTCAAGGTATTTATTTAGAAGATTTTATCCAAATTTTTAAAATTTCTGCATGAGGGACTCTCTATCAAATGGCGCTAAGTTCCACTTAACTTGATGGCAAGATGCCTGGTGTGAGGACATTCAAGTCAATTATTTAAAAACTATTTGAGCCGGGTAGGGTGACTCACGCCTGTAATCCCAGCACTTTGGGAGGCAGAGGCAGGCGGATCATGGTATCAAGAGATCAAGACCCTCCTGGCCAACATGGTGAAACCTCATCTCTACTGGAAATAAAAAAACAAGGAATTAGCTGAGTGTGGTGGCATGCACCTATAGTCCCAGCTACTCAGGAGGCTGAGGCAGGAGAATTGCTTGAACCCCGGAGGCAGAGGTTGCAGTGAGCCAAGATCCTGCCACTGTACTCCAGCCTGGGTGACAGAGTGAGACTCCATCTCAAAAAAAAAAAAATGTCTATTTCATCTATCAAGGTTAAGATCTTCATAAAGTGAAAGGTTATTTTTAGGGTTGATTGTATTCATTTTTCTGTTTTTCTGAATGCCCTTAGTTTTGTCCCCATCACAAAGGCATAGCCAGAAATTCTTATTATGAGAAAGTAATTCTATTTTTTATAAACTATTTTCCTTTCACTGTGTGTGTTTTTAAATCCCTTGTCCATTTTCTTTTCCAGTGTTTTGTTTTTAAAATTTATTCTCCAAGGTTTGTATTGCTGCCTTTCCTTGCTTGCAATAAAGACAACATCTGGGTATTTTCAATCAAATATGTTTATTTGATACACATTTGAACATTTTATGAAGTAAGCAGGCTGGGTGCAGTGGCTCATGCCTGTAATCCGAGCACTTTGGGAGACTGAGGCAGGCAGAGCACGAGGTCAGGAGTTCCAGACCAGCCTGAGCAACATGGTGAAACCCCATCTCTACTAAAAATAGAGAAATTAGCTGGGTGTAGTGGCAGGCACCTGTAATCCCAGCTACTTTGAAGGCTGAAGCAGAATTGCTTGAACCCGGGAGTTACAGGTTGCAGTGAGCCAAGGTCACACCACTGCACTGCAGCCTGGTTGAGAGAACAAGACTCCATCTCAAAAAAAAAAAAAAAAAAAAAAAAAAAAGGTTATATCTGCAAATTACACTTCTATAATGTAGTAATAGAAAATTAAACACTGCTTTCTTCTGATCAAACCCTTAAATTTATGTATCATATGAGAAAATTCCTAAAACTGAAATTTCAACACATCCTTAAAAGCAATTCAAACTACGTATTTCTTGCTGTATAGAAGGATTTATATGAGCTCTAAAATGTCTATTTATTTATTTATTTATTTATTTATTTTTTGAAATGGAGTCTCTCTCTGTAGCCCAGGCTGGATTACAGTGGTGCAATCTCAGCTCATTGCAACCTCCGCCTCTGGGGTCCTGGTTCAAGCAATTCTCCTACCTCAGCCTCCCAAGTAGCTGGGATTACAGGCATGAGTCACTATGCCCAGCTAATTTTTTTTTGTATTTTTTAGTAGAGATGGGGTTTCACCATCTTGGCCAGTCTGGTCTTGAACCCTGACCTCATGTTCCCCCCGCCTCGGCCTCCTGAAGTCCTGGGATTACAGGCGTGAGCCACTGAGCCTGGCCAAAATGTTTCATTTTTAAGGGGTTCTGAATCATTTCAAGTACAAGTGAAACTTTAAGAAAAATGACAATTAAGTAGGCTTTGTCTGTAGCCAAATGATGCTGGTGATGTAAAGTTAAAAGGAGCACACAATCAGTCCTAAATGTGTCCTTTCTGGATGGTTTTAAGGATACCCATGGTTTCAATTCCCACCTTTATGCCAGTGATCCAAACCCTTCTTCCTTTGCATTTATATTGCCAACTTTCTTCCCCCCAATTAACAGAAAACACAATTCAACTGGCTGTTTGAATAATAAAGGAGACCTGTAGACTCAGAAGTAGTTAGGACTATTCTCCTGATAAAAGAAAGGCCTTTCTCCATTTCTTTAGAATTTTTTGGTGCTATCATTAGTTTTCTTAGAGTCAGGTTTGTTCCCAAACTGATTTATCTTAAAGTTACACAACAGCTGCAGTAGCTCTTGCCTTTCTTTCTTTGTTCACACTGTTAAAAAAACAAAACACAGAGAACATTTCTTTTAAGGGCTTTGTGTACACAGCAAGAGACCTACTTGCTCAGAAGTCTTCAGGGTCAAAATCCCTACTGACCAAGGGAAGGTTTTGCTACTACTTGGCTTCAACCTACTTCCCTAAACCAATCACTGTGGCGAGTTATTAGAGCAATCAGACCCACACCTAGAACGACTGAGTGGGTAATTCTATTCAGTCATATGGCTGCTGTGTAATACAGAAATAAGAAATTGCATGTTGGGGAGTAACAATGTCCACTATTCCCTATTTTCTCCTAACACATTTTCTTTCTTAGGTCACGAAAGTAGAGACCTTGAATTAGTGTAAACGAATAAGTTTGTTGGATAAAATAGGACATAGAGAAATATTGAGAAATGTAGTTTTGGAAAGATAGCATAACATCCCAGAACTCGAAAATTGTCAACTGCGTCTCGATCCTTCTTTGTATTGCTTCATATTTTCTCCTCTCAGCTTAACTCTGCATTTCTGTTTTACTGTCCTTCTACCCTTCCAGGACGGTTGTCTTGCTCAGTTTATTTAACAGACAGCATATTGTCAAGAAAATAAAGAAGCTGCAAGGCCCGAGTTTACATTGCCTAACACCTACCATACCTATAGCAGTGTGTATAGGCATTTTTATACCTTTGTGTCCCTATCTCAAGTTCTCCTGAGAGTCCATCCATTTGTTGTTGTGGGAGAGAGTGGAATGTCACTTGATTTATAGCATTTCCTCTTCAAGGGTAAAAAAAGGATATTAGCAGGAGGAAAATGACATATTTGTGTATTATAGGAGCATATACTTTAAATGTTGGGCAGTTGAATCACCTGTTTCTCAAGTTGGAAACCTGAGAATAATTTTTTATTTTTCTCAGTCCTTAAAGTTTCACCTCTTCCTGAGGTAGCGTGATATAATAGCTACTTGCAAATGGGTGAAATCTTGAGCAATATAACTGCTTTGTATATGGTATCTCACTTCAGTCTCTCAACAAACTTATGTCCATTTTTTAGGAGCCAAATTGAGGCCCAATGCAGTTTAATACCATTGACAGATGGCAAGTCTGATATTGTATCCCAGATCAATCTGATAACAAAGCGCAACTTTTTGCACTGTTCACAACCATCTGCACATGAGCTTTCAAACCAGGCAGTTTTTAGTTTGAATTCTGGCTCTGCCACTTCATTTTCTATAAAAATCAGAGGACAGTAGAGTGCCCTTGAAGAATGCTTAAAATAAAAATCAAAAGTAAATAAATCGCTATGTATTTGGCAAATAGAAGATTATCAATAAATACTACATTCTGCCCCTTCTAATCTATTGAATAATATTTTGGAGAAAAATATTTGGAATTGGAAAGGGCAGATAAACAGCTTTAATATTGGTAGTTGCCATTTAGAAGCTTTCTGATCATAAGCAAGTTACCTAACACATGACCATGAATTTTCTCCTCTATGAAAGCAAAGCAATACTAATTTTGCCTAAGATGGTTGTGATTGAATTGGATAATATAAGGAAAGTCTTTTTTGCTAGCCTAATTTTATAATGTATTTACTGTACATGATAGTAACAATTTATCATATATTTACTAAATGGAAATGCATGAGATTTAATTAATTGCACTTGAAATTAAATGTTAAGTTAATAGACTTGAAAGATGGACATTTTTAAAAGGTATATACTGAGAGACCTTTATATTCCTAATTTAAACAATAAACCTATGTTATTTATTCATTTTATTTTGTTAAAATAAGAATGTGTTATATTAATTGAGATACTCTGACAATCTAGACACTGGGTCTGGATTATTAATTTGTGTTTGTATTTGTATAAAGATCTCACAAAAACAGGCACTATTATTATCCTTTTAGAGAAGAAGAAATTGAGGCTCAGAAAGAATATATAACTTGTTCAAGGATATAAAGGTTGTTGGCAAAGTAAGACCAGATTTGCCTGATTCTAAATTCATGAGCTTTCTTTGACTACTGCTGCTTCTCAAAATATATTCTATGTATAAAAATGAGTTGGTAATACTTTTAGCCATACAGAAAAGATAACCTATGACTTTGTCTCTTTATTATATCACTGTAGATTGCACAATAAAATCAGAGATCTTTTCTCTTTTGTGTGTGAGGCAAGGTTAGAAAGTGCGTATTTTCATCTATGCTCACAAAAAGTGTAGGATAATTAGATAATGAATTAAAGGTTTATATTGACTTTTACAATTACGCTTTAGTATTCTCTTATACAAATGGCAACATTAGTTAACAATCATAAAGTGAGAGCAACTTTCAAAGTACCATATAGCTACAATACAAAGTTGACTTAGAACTAATTCAAGATACAGAATCAGTAAAGGAAACATAATTTAGAAAACCCTTTGCTGCCAGGTTCCCAAACTGAAAACTTAGATGTTGTGAGTAGAATCTCATTGCCTTACATTGTCATATGTGTTGAAAGAAGACACAGCATAAATGGTGAGGTTAGCAAAGGCCATCAGAGTTTAACTACTTTTCCTCCTTTTTACTGATGTCTAAATGCATTTGAAGAAACATGCCTAGCATGTACAGAATTGGGAAGAAAATGCTAGTAGTAAAGTTAAATATTTGAAATCTGAAATTTTTGACTTCTGTTTGGTAGGTTCCCTATGATAAGTTAATGCCTTTTTTTATATTTTAATGTGTAAAAAGAATTTTAACAAATTTAAACTGGCAAGGATAATATGTCTGAAACTTTAAGACACAAATTGTGATTTTCAGATACCTAAGTTTTGGTGTAGCTTTAAAAAGCTTGATTAGATGTCATTCTTGCCATTTGGTTTCATTAAATTATCTTGGGAAGTGAAACTGAGACTAAGTAATATCAGAGACAGTAGTCCAGAGGAATTTCTGAAAAGGTGATATTGTGTTACCTTGTGTAGAGATAATGTCCAAATGTGATATTCATTTATTATTTTCATTTCATATGAGAGACATGTTGATAAAATTCTCTGATGTTAGAGGAGTATTTGACTTTAATGTATACCTTTTAATTTTAATAAATCACACCAATTATTTAAGAAAACCTAAAATAGTGTGTAAAATATTAACAGTTTTTCCTCCTCAAATAAAATAGACATTTTAGAAAGTAAAAAAAAAAAAAAAAAAAAAAAAAAAAAAAAAAAAAAGGTATGTTCCAGCTTTAAGGCAGGAAACGTTCTAGGTTATTAATCCCAAGGGAAATTAATAAATATGATGGTGCCTGCATCACACACAAAAATATGAGCCCCATACAGTAGGTCCTGGCTTTGTTCAAAGTTGCTTCCCAAGCAAACATTAGCTGAAGTTTTGGATCCTAAATTTGAATATATAGATATAGGAATAGATAGATAAGAGACATAAATGAATTACTTTTTCTTTCCATTTTTCTCCATTTATATTTTTATGTAATTTCTCAGTAAGAAATTTTAATTTGAGAAATCTAAGAAGGATTTCTACATACCGCCCATGTAAATTTTTAACTTTTTAACTCTGAAGTATTTTATATCTGAAAAATTCTTCATTCAGTTAATAAGTATTTATTGAACACTTTTTACATAACAGATGCTAGCTATCAAGGCTAATGTGGTAAATAAAGCCATCCAGCTTACCTCTTTCCATTCAGGGAGACAATAATCCATGTTTATTTCACAGCTCAAGGACAGATTTATTAGAATTACATAGAATCACAATGGAAAATGATAAGAGCAGGAAGAATAATTCGTAGTTCATATTTTTCTATAAAGGGTAATAGTTTTCCAGTTGGATTAGATAAACAAAATAATTGTCTTCACTCTTAGGAGACAAAATAAACACAGCATTTGAATGCCAATGAAAAAATTAGACCTACTGATATTGCAGTTGGAGAGATCCCTAAGTGCGAACCTCAAGGGACCTCAGGAACATGTTCTGTTCTGAGTCTTGATTCACAGCTGTTAGAAGGTCTTGTTAGAGTCTTGATTGAACCGCCAGCATTATCAGCTGGTAATTCCCCAAAATACCACCAGAAAAAAAGACTTTTGATCAAGCAAAGCTAAATTGGTTAGATTTCTACAGTAAAGTTGAATACCACCTTGACAAAATCTTTTATTATTAAATAGAATCTGCTTATACTTCTAAAAATCTACTTTTATTGACAGTTATACATTGATCTCCCAATAATTGAACCCATTAAATATAGTGGCTAAGAAAGCTGATATTGTACAACATTGTGTAAACATGACAAATATAAGTAAATAATTATAATTTAATGACTTTACTTTTATTTTAAATATTTTAAATATGTTTTTAGGTTCAGAGATACAGGTGCAGGGTTAGTATTTAGGGAAGCTCATGACTTGGAGGTTTGGTGTACAGATTATTTTGTCAACAAGGTACTAAGTATAGTACCTAGTTGTTGTTATTGTTTTGGTGAACCTCTTTATCCTCACACTGTCTTCCCTCTTGACAGACTCTTATTAGGGTTTTAAAATGGTAAATTGAGGCAGGTTATTCATAGTGTTAGGATATGGACTGAGCAATTTTGAGATGGGTCTTCTGAAGTGAGGAAGTGGTTGGCATTGAGAAGAATTTTATGACGAAATTCCTTTGAAGTATAGGGCATAGTGAGGTGATGGTCTTGATGTGAAAGTTGATAAGTACGTGTTTATGATTCACTCATATATTCCATGAGCAGATTTTTGTATTTTTAGAAGACATGGGGTTTCACCATGTTGATCAGGCTGGTCTGAAACTTAGCCTTAAATCCACCCGCCTTAGCCTCCCAAAGTGCTAATTATAGGCGTGAGCCACTGCACCTATGTACATTTTTAAATATTCTCTTGAAAGGAAGCCATTGCCAACAACCTCTAATGCCCAGAAAAGTTTTTAGAACAACAGAGGGGAGCAGAAGATTTTTTATATGAAGTAACTGTTAGTGTAATGGCTTTGAATTAAAGTCCATCAAACAGCATGAAAAATTTACAAGTGATCTCTTGCATAAGAGGAAGGCACTTTTATTATTAATATTTTAATGTTTTAATGAACTAAGGGGAAGTTTCTAGACAGAGGAAGATACTTGGTGTATTTTGTGGAAAATAAGCACCCAATAAAAATGCGAATTTCATCTATATTTCCAGATGTATAACACTTCTAAAGAAAACCCCCAAAATTTCATATATATCTGTTTCTTGGCATTTGTGGGAAATTGGTTCCAGGACCTCCATATATGCCCAAATCTTTTCATATTCAAGTCCTGCAGTTGGCCCTGTGGAACCCACATGTAGGAAAATACAGCCCTCCATATCCTTGGGTTTCACATCTTGTGAATGAATGATGTATTTTCTTTTTTTAGTAGAGATGGGGTTTCACCATGTTGGCCAGGCTGGTCTCGAACTCCTGACCTCAAGTGATCCACATGCCTCGGCCTCCCAAAGTGCTGGGATTACAGGTATGAACCACTGTGCCCTGCCTTGTATTTTCAATTTGACTTTGGTTGCAGAGGCAGAACCCATGGACATGTGAGCCCACCGTAATTATTGAAAAAAAATCTGATGTAAGTGGACCCACACAGTTTAAATCCATGTTGTTCAGGATTCAACTGTGTGTTAATTCTGAAATATTTTGATAAGCCAATTCAATTCACCTGTGACCTTGAAGTGCATTCAAATGCCTTATTCTTTAGGTAAACAGGAAAATGAATAAACTTGAGAAAAATGGGTAATACAACTGGATAGAAGTAAACTCCTATTGAAAATTTTGATAGCCTTTTACTCTCATTAGGATTCATTATCCTGGCATCATTTAAAGCCTTAGGTGATATTGCTTCAACCTATCCTTTCACCTCTACTACCAGAGAATTTCTATTATGAATCTAATTTTATCCAGTTTCTCTGACATATTTAATTTCTAAAGAGAAGCAACTCACTGTTTCACATAAATTATTATTCGCCTAATACCCTGTTTTTCCCATTGCACTTCCATCCCTCTCCCTACTGCCTATTGCTGAAGGTCCAAGCTCCTCCCATGTCTTGCAAGGCTTATCTCAAAATTATTGACAGCAGACTAACCAAAACACCCCAGGAATGTCTTGTAGGTCAAGTAAAACTAAGTGTTTTAGACCTGCTGCGGTAAGAAATGGACACCATGCTGATATTATTAGTAATTAGAAATTGAGAAATGGAGGTCAAAAGAGGCTATTTATAGAATTTGGGGGTGTTAAAGACAAACGTACCAGGTGTATTCGTCCATTTTCATACTGCTATGAAGAAATACCCAAGACTGGACAATTTATAAAGAAAAAAGAGGTTTAATAAACTCACATGTCCACATGGCTGGGGAGACCTCACAATCTTGGGAGAAGAGGAAGCAAACATGTCCTTCTTCAGATGGTAGCAGCAAGCAGTGCCAAGCAAAAGGGGAAAAGCCCCTTATAAAACCATCAGATCTCATGAGAACTCACTCCCAATCACAAGAACAGCATGGAGGTAACCACCCCCATGATTTAATTACCTCAACCAGCTCCCCACGTTATGCAGGGATTGCAAGAACTACAATTCAAGATGAGATTTGGGTGGGAAACAGCCAAACCATATCACCAGATAATTAAAGGTAAGATTTTATTTAGGCTATTGCAATAGAGAAAACTTACATTAATAAGGAACATCTCTAAGAACAGGGAGAAAATGTGGAATTTTGATAGAGGTAAATACAGAAGGGCAACAAAAGGAGGTCTTATCTGAAGGACAAAGGCAGGGAGTTCTCCAAATGTCTGAAGACAGAGAAGTCCTTTGTGGTTAGTTATTTCTCAGAACATAAAACCATATGCTTGTGGAGAGGTAAGGTTGGGAATAGGAGGTAGTTTGCAAAAAACAAAGGGTAGGAGGACAGGGCTCAGATAAAGTTCAACACTGTCAGGATTCTGGGCTCTGCTGAGTGATGACGGTCTTCTAATGTGGAGAAATGGCTGCCTTTGAGCAAACTGTAGTAACTTTAGGATTTCTAGACAAAGCAAGGTGAGAGTCATGAATATAACCCTGATGAGTCAATTATTTTTGATAAACAAGCTTTTTGCAATAATGAGCAGGTTATTTGTCTAGACAAATTGGTTTACGGAAAAATTCTGATTCAAATAGTAATGTTAATTTATTGGCTTACAGCTTTACCTTCCTGTAAGAATTTTCTGGAACAAATAGCTAAATTGTGTTGACATGATGGAAATGGTCTCAGTTTTGATTCCTCATAGTTGAGATATATGAATGTAGGTGGCTTTTATTCTCAAAAGTAACTTTTCCGTACATTTTTATTGAAAATTTTTCTTTTCTTGCCACAACTAACCTAAACTGTTGAATCTTTATAATAATTCTTTGATGTGTTATTATTTTCTTCCCATAAAAGTTACTTGTGTTCTTGTCACTATTCTGCACATTGGAACTTGAAAGGTCAGAGTGAGTTTCGATACTGACCTATTTTATAATGCTTTTTCAATGCTCCTTCTCCCTTCATTTGGCCTCCCTCTTTTACTCCTTTTCTGATTTTTATACCATCTAAGCCTTTTTGTATTCCCCTCATTATGTCCCAGTTGACTCCACTCTGTCTCAAAATCCAGTGTTCACCTATCCAAGTTTTTTCTGCCTAAGTTATGGTCTATCTAGAATTAGCTCTTCACTTGTCCACCATCCAAGATATTTGCATGATTTAGCATTCAGTCAGATCATCTCTGGCAAGGCTTCTTTCCAATGAAATGAATACCCAAGGACAAATGTACATTCAAGATTTTTTTGACGGATGGTCTTTCCAGTAGTCCAGAATATCAGTAATGTTAGTAGTATTAATGATAATATTTTCAAACATTTGTATGACAAACAACAATATTCAAGAATTGTCCATACCCATTTAGATTTTCCCAACAACATTGTTAGAGAGGCTGACAGATATTATTATACTCATTTGGCAGAAAAATAAACAGGATCAGAGGGCTTGCATGACTTATATGATTGCACTCAACTAATAAATAATGAATATTCAGACTTAAAAGGAAATCCCCTCATCTAAGTCCAATGGCCCACACAACCTTAGAGTAGCCAATTATTTATGCTCTAACAGCCCTGACTAGTGAAGTTAGTTTTAACTTGTAGTATTAAATCTATAACTAAGTCTTTAAATATAACAATAATGGTTGTTATATTTAATAACTTATTAAACTGACACCAATGAGTGCCACCACTTATAATTTTGTAAAAATGAATGATTCCCACAGTTTCCGTGTTTGTTTTTTATATTGTATTTTTTTTAGAAATTATTCCACAGTGTTCGTAGTGTTTGCAGATACTTTCCACCTTGAATAATATTGTTGGTTCTGTGGTTGTTTAATAAGAGATAACCTGCTAAAAGCACTGTATCTGCTATGTAAAACACCTTGCATTACTATAATGTTAAATATTTATTATGCTGTTTAGATGCTAACAAACTTCAGCCCATGTTTCAACACTTATTTTGCATTCCAGGGCTTGTTAGTTTAATAAAAGTTGAACCAAACGGTTAAATGCCAACTTGCGTGAACATGAATAATAATGTTCTGAATACATCAAGCTTCTAAAAGATCTGCACACAAAAAAGTTTACTGCTTTAATATTTAAGCATTGTAATCTAGGGTTTGCATTTCCATTCCATATTACCATAGATCTATTGATGAATTTAACAAAATATTTACTGTGTATCTACTTTGTGCAAGACAAGGCAATTTACATGGTGTAAGATGCAAATAAAAAGAATACAGGCCTTTGCTCTCAGATGTCTGGTGCTTAGGTAAAGTACATAAAACATAGATCTAATAAAGTAAAATACAGCTTAAAGAAATGTCAGTGAAGAGGGCAGCAGGGAAGTGGAGATGGGCAGACTCAATGCTCAGGTACTAAGACACCATGAGCATTGTGTTTACAGGATGGATAAGAAAAGACTTCATTGCCTTTTTTGATCTTCATTGATTTAAAGTCTATTTTGTTAGAAACTAGGATTTTAACCCCTGCTTTTTTCTGTTTTCGTTTGTTTGGTAGATTTTTCTCTATCCATTTATTCTGAGCATTTGCATGTCCTTGCGAGTGACATTGGTCTCCTGAAGACAGCATACCAATGGGTCTTGTTTCTTTATCCAGCCTGCCACTCTGTGTCTTTTAATTGGGGCATGTAGCCCATTTACATTTAAGATTAGTGTGGATATGTGTGGATTTGAACCAGTCATAACAACGTTAACTGATTATTTTTCACACTAGTTTATGTGGTTGCTTTATGGTGTCATTGGTCTATGTAGTTGAGTGTGTTTTGGTAGTTTATGCTAATGGTCTTTCCTTTCTATTTTTAGTACTTCCTTCAGGAGCTCTTGTAAGACAGGTCTGGTGATAACAAATTTCCTCAACATTTGCTTGTTTGAAAAGGATCTTATTTCTCCTTTCCTTTTGAAGCTTAGTTTGGCCAGATAAGAAATTCTGGGTTGGAAATTCTTTAAAAATGTTGAATATTGGTCCCCAGGCTCCTGGCTTATAGGTTTTCAGCTGTTAGTCTGATTAGTTTCCCTTTGCAGATGACCTAACCTTTCTCTCTAGATGCCTTTAACATTTTTTTTCTTTCATTTCAACCTCAGAGAATCTGATAATTAAATACCTAAGAATACAGCTAGCTGGGGAGGTGAAAGATATCTACAAGGAAAATTACAAATCACTGCTCAAATAAATCAAAGATGACATAAACAAGTGAAAAAACAAATCCATGCTGATGGGTAGGAATTGTCAATATCGTTAAAATGGTCATACTGCACAAAGCAATTTATAGATTTAATGCTATGCCTATTAAACTACCATTGACATTCTACACAGAACTAGAAAACTGTTTTAAACTTCACGTAAAACTGAAAATGAGTCCAAAGGGCCAAAGCAACTCTGAGTAAAAAGAACAATGCTGGAGGCATCACACTACCTGATTTCAAATATATTAAAGGGCTACAATAACCAAACAGCATGGTACCACTGGTACAAAAACAGATACATAGACCAATGGAATGGAAGATAACCCAGAAATAAGACTGTGTACTTACAACTCTCTGAGTTTCAACAAACCTCATAAAATCAAGCAATGGGGAAAGGAGTTCCTATTCAACCAGTGGTGCTGAATCAGCTAGCCACATGCAGAAGATTAAAAGTTGGCCCCTTCCTTAAACCATATAACTTAATATGGATTAAAGGCTTAAATGAAAAACTCAAAACTATGAAAACCCTGGAAGACAACCTAGGCAATACCATTCAGGACATAGGCATGAGCAAAGATTTTATGATAAAGATATCAAAAGTAATTGCAACAAAAGCAAAAATTGACAAATGGGATCTAATTAAACCAAAGAGCTTCTGCACAGCAAAAGAAACTATCATCGGAGCGAACAGACAACCTACAGAATGGCAGAAAATTTTCACAAATGTTGTTTCTGACGAAAGTCTAATATCCAGCATCTATAAGGAACTTAAACAAATTTACAAGGAAAAAACAACCATAAAAAAGCAGGCGGAGAACACAGACACTTTTCAAAAGAAGACATACCTGTGACCAACAATCATATGAAAAAAAGCTCAACATCACTCATCATTAGAGAAATGCAAATGAAAACCACAATGAAATAACATCTCATACAAGTCAGAATGGATATTATTAGAAAGTCAGAAAACAACAGATACTGGTGAGGTTGTAGAAATAAAGGAATGCTTATATACTGCTGGTGAGAGTGTAAATTAATTCAACTATTGTGGAAGACACTGTGGCAATTGCTCAAAGACCTAAAGACAGAAATACCATTTGGCACAGCAATCCCATTACTAGGTATACACCTAAAGGAATATAAATCCTTCTGTTATAAAGACACATGCACATGTATGTTCGTTGCAACAAAATTCAAAATAGCAAAGACATGGAGTCAACCTAAATGCTCATGAATGAGAAATTGGATTAAAAAATATGGTACATATTTACCATGGAATACTATGCATCCATAAAAAAGAATGAGATTTGTCCCTTGTGGGTACATGGATAGAACTTCAGGCCATTGTCTTTAGCAAACTAACAAAACATTAAACTAAATACCACATGTTCTCACTTATAAGTAGGAGCTATATGATGAGAACACATAGACACATAGAGGGGAACGACACATACTGGTACCTATTACAGGGTGGAGAGTGGGAGGAGGGAGAGGATCAGAAAAACTAACTAATGGATGCCAGGCTCAACACCTGAAAAATAATCTGACCCAAGTTTACCTATATAATAAACCTGCACTTGTACCCCTGAACTTAAAATAAATTTAAAAAGAAGGCTTCACAGATCTCATTGGAATAGTTGAGTGACATGGTAAATTGTTGTTTTACGTACTCCTAAGCCTTGTTAAATTTAAGTACTTCTAAGATTGCCTTTAAGCCTACAGAAACAATGTAGATTCAGATATAAACAGTCCTGGTTACAGCTAAAGCTCAAATTCCATAATGATTTGGTACAAAGTGAAGAAAAGTCTAATTGAAATATGAATATACAGAGGAAGGGATCATTAATGCTTACTGAAGGGATGATACTTTACCTGAGTTTTAAAGGATTAGTGGGTGATTCATAGACAGTAGTTAACAGAATCAAAGTTTCATACATTGATACTAATGTTTCTACCATTTATTATGGACAACACACTCCAGACAAGCAAAAGCCTGAATTGTGTTTCTCAGGGTATCTAGCTATCTGGATTGTCTTGCAATCCAGGAACTTCAAGCTCTCCTTCTGAATTATATGTCCCTGAATTTTTAAAATTTATCTTATTTATAGTATAATGAAAAGTGACTTTTTGATACTCTATACATACAGTTTTGAAATTGTCATTTATTTTCCCTTGCACATTGTCTTATTCTTTCATTATGTAGTTCTATGATGTGATTAAGACTATTTTCATTACTCTGTAAATAATACCACCCTTTTTGTTTAGATTTGGAAAGCCAAAATAGAAACCAACACAACTAGATGTGGGTATCTGTTTAGACATCTAACTATCATGTTATTTTCCTTTAATGAACATTACAGTTTATTCATATTTTAGTTATGCACTCTCTGAGTGTTATATCTATTCTTAAAATTACTTTTTTGCATTATAAATACTCTATTATTTTTGTCTATATGAATCTAATAGCTCATTTGTACTTATTAACTTACTTTTGTTCATTATGAAAATCTATCTAATTTGTCATCATAGTAGTGAATTCGTATCATGGGTCCATAATAAGAGATGATGACAATACAGTTTTTGGAGATAGAGACTGTGAACTTGAAATTCGTGATCTACCACTAATCATAAGACACAGAACATTCTATTCCTCATTTTTCTTATTGTGAACTAATGTCAATAATTAGAGTAAATTATTGTATGTTCACAGGTTTAGTGAATGCTCATGATATGTTAAGTGTAGGCAATACAATGACAGTCTACAAAAAACTTAAGTCTTTAAGAATTATGGTATAAGGTATTATTACACTAGCAGTAGAAGAAACACATCTCTCTTCTTACATCAATCACTGGGGCCTGTAAATTGAACTGACAAAAGACAGATTAACAAAAGAAAATTATATCAGTTTTGTTTGATGTTAATATTTTAATTTTTGTGTGTACACAGAGGCTTTTGTATAAAAGAAACACAGATGCTAAAAAAAAAAATAGGTAGGCCTAGAAGCTTATATATCATTTTAACAAAGAGTGAACCTTGTGGAAATGTGACAAGACAGAGAAAAAAGGGGTTTAAGCTAGGGGAACTATTATTACTTAAGTGTAGGATCACCTATATGATTTTAAATTCCAAGTTTTCTTTCTATTCAATCATGCTGTGAGTTTTTATTGAGGGGGAAGTTAACAGACAGCCATTGACATTTTGAGCAGAATGGTCAGAAAATAGACTGTCAACATGGTATTTTAAAAGTATTTGGGAGACTCTGGAAAGCATAATAGGACTTAGTGTGCCTTAATCTAAATAAACTGGTTCGGCTACACTGGAGACTTGGATATGAAAAAGCAAATAAAAAGCAGGTTTCAGAGAAGACAGAAATATGAAAGGAAGAGGAGCATAAATTTTCCACTTTGAGATACATGGCACAAGGAAGATTCCAGATAAAATAGTAACATGACTAGGTAGAACCCACATGAAGGCCAGTATTATAATTTATTGCTTATAGATCCCATAAAAAGCCAAAATCTATAGCCAAGTTATTTTTACTCGTAAGATAAATATATTGTTAAGGCTACTGATTGGTATTTGAATTCCTTCTTATAGGAAAGCTGTGATTGTAGATTCTATATTGTGATATTTGAGGAAGGGTCTTAATATTATCCTTAATCTGCCTGGGCAGAATGCATTGTTTTGCTCTCAATAACATATTAGGAATAAACAATGGTGGCCAAGAAGTAAGAATCTCCAGTTGTGCAGTGGTTATTGAGCCACTATTTCTGACATGGGAACTTCCAATAAGGCAGCAAACATGGAAACTTTCTGTTTACCAGGAATCTCTAGATATATACTGTTTGAGGGTAAACTCACACATGCCTAAAACATTTGGCTGGTGCCACTTCGTTTGGAAGAAAAAAGCACCAGATTGATTTAATAGCAACAGCATATCAAAACAGAAAAGAATTAATATTAAGGGATTAAAGGTTGTCTTCAAATGGATTTTTCCGTTGCGGTAGAGTTGGGCATAATTATGGAATTTGTCTGAAAAGCATTTTTTATTAAAATCCATTTGGAGTTTGTATAGTGTGTGTGTGTGTGAGAGAGAGAGAGAGAGAGAGAGAGAGAAGGAGTGTGTGTGTGTGTCTCTTTGTAGTTGTTTCCTAGCTGAATTTTCTTAATGAAGCATTTGTTGAGGTGGTTGTGAACTTGGCTAAGCTACAGGCAATATTTGAAATTTTAATGATTTGGACTGACCAGTCAAGAAAAACAAGTAATTATGGGATCCTTCATCTGGGAATGAGAAAGACTCTTTCATTATGATTGTACCTAGAGACTGCAGCAAGACAGGCTTTCAGAGAGTGTTGGTGTTGTAGGGTGGGGAGGTTTTAGGCTAGCCAAAAACAGTAACAAAAATGATAGAAATACAATGTCATCTGTCACCTCTTGGTCAGATCTCTTACTTTTGTCAATTGGATCTATAAAAAAGCTGTAGACTGACAAGATTGGCTGGCTTCACATGTTTAAAACACCTCACACATAGTTGTTAAATCTTCCCCCAGACAATTAAATTAAGGGTCCCACTCACAGTATTTGAGAAGTGTCATCGAGCTTAAAGTAAGAATTATTCTCCAATGTACCACTTTATAGGCGACAAAGTTAGAACAAGAGGGAATTATTTTTATAAAACATGTAACTATGTAAAACCATGTAAAACATATAAAACTATGTATATATTGTGTATCATATATACTATAAGGAACATATTTATAACCAAATGTCTAAGTAAGCATCCAAATGATTGTAAAGAAAATATTTGTTAGGTAGTGATACGAAGTCCATTGGGAATGCAATGGGATAACATGCTGCTCTTCCTTTATTTGAGGTATCCAGTAGAACAGTGTACTCACTAATAAATGATTTCTTCATATTTGCCTTCCTCTCCTCTTTTCCAGGAAGCCTCTAGTGAAAAAAGAAAATAGAGTATTAAATTTTACATGCAAATTTTTAGTAGTTTGCAAATGACTAGGGGCAATTCTGCCTATTAAACTACTTTATTTCCACTACTGGTATTTTAAGATGTTTATGTTGAAGTATACAGCTATATTTTTATATCACCAAGATTTACCATATTATGTGGTTGTCAAAATCAGTATGTTTCTTTTTTATAAGTTGTTAAAGAAATGTTCTATTAATATGTGTGCTCTTGTCACATAGTCTTACAGTGCTATGTTGGAAGCTGAATATTTAATAAAAGCATAACAAGATGTGAAGCATATATTAAAAAATATATTAAAATTTCCTCTTTGCTTATGCTGTATTTTTATAAGATTTTGTTGATTTAGAAACATACTGATGAATGTAATGCATTATAACATTTTTCACAGGTGGAGATTCAAGTATGCACCTATGATATGCCATACATTTCTGGAATTAATTGCTTAATTCAATAGAGGATAGGGAGGAAGTTTAATATAATCTCATTTAATTTTAAGTGAGTGTATTTTAAGAGCTATTTCTGGTGACAGATTGCTTATTTTACATTATATGTTTTATCATTTTTATTTTATGAACTAAATCAAATACAGCAAAATTAAATTTACTCTTAAAGATTTAGATTTTCCCTTTCTTGCCTTTCAATACATTCAATGTACAAAAAGGGTGTATAGGTAGCTTGTTAAATATCCATGTTTATGCTCATAGCTCAGTGTATATTTGGTGAGCATCATGTCAAGGCCCCAGAAAGTAAACAGAAATAACTCATGTCATATCTAAGCCAATATATCAGTTATTTCATGTAGCAGGTGTTGAATAAATATGCTTAAGACAGTCTATTTATTTTAGATATCTTCTGTCCATTGGGCTCTACACCAAATGGTTGAAATTAGGATAATTTAAGTTTAGAATGTCTTAAAAGAGCAGATCATAAGGGATGAGAAGACTTTAAAGTTTCCAGAAATTATTTCTCCCAAAATGTTTTAAGAATGCTTTTTCTTCTCCATGAGTCCAAATCCTTCCACGTATTTCAGGATTAAGTTGTGTCTTCTCCATGAAACCTCCTCCAACAATTATATCCCACATGAATCTTTTTTTCTTTATATAGCTCTTGTACCTACACATTGAACTAGTTTTTTCCTTACTTTTTTTTTTTTTTACTTTTGTAAAAGTTTGACATAATGACAATTTATTTGCTTCAAAAAGCACAGCTCCTGAAAATGATTCATTTTGAGAGAAACCTTTAAAAAACGTTCCAGATGCTATTCCCAGGTGGTAATGGTACCTGAGTATTATAGCCCCCAAATTAGATATTTTATATGATAATTTAAAATTTTCCATCTAGTCATTTTTAAATATATATTTTTTCTTTTAAAAGATGTTTATATTCAAAACATTATCAGTATTGATTAGTTTGTTAATTTGAGAAATATTTATAAAGCATCTTCTATCTACCAGCCATATTATACAAGATCTGGGCTTTTATGGAGTATGCATGCTGGTGGAAGGAGTCAGATGATATACAGAGTTAATAAAGAAGTAAATACAAAATGGTCAAGTGATAATGGGTACTATGTAGATAGGGAATGGCTGACTGCTTCATATTGAATGGTCAAGGTAGTTTTCTGGGAAGGGCCTTGTAGGACATGCAGATTAATAATGGAAGGAGCTAGCCAAATATAGACCAGGAGACAAGCATTCTAAATATTGGAATCAAGTAGTCCTAAGTGGAGGAAGTTAATTGGTGAAGCGGAGTACAAGGGGAGACTCCCGAGGCAGCAATCAGGAGCCATGCCAGGATGGGCTTTGTAAGTCAGGGTAAGTGTTTCGGTTTTATTCCGAACGCAATGGGAAGCCCTTAGAAAGTATAAATCAAGAGGAAGGATTGTGGCAGGATTCTCGTTTTTAAAAAGAAGCATTATTTTTTCAAAAGCATTTTTAATACTACTTGCCTTTATAATCATTATCTTTAATAACTACGTAATATATCATGACATGTAATTTAAGTGTTTGTATTTTGGGGAATTTGGGATATTTCTAATATTTCCTACTTAAAGGAAAAAAGTATAATATAACATGCGTAATGATATGGTCACTATCTTTATGTAAATGGCTTTCTTCTTCTGTTAGGTTATATGGGGGTAGTTTCTCAGATATAGGGTCATTGGGTCAAAGGATAAGAATATCTTTTTTCAAGTACTTAATACATGCTGCTAAATGACTTTCTAAATGATGGTACCAATGTAATTTATTGTAGGCTTTGCCAACTTTAGAAATTATTTAAAAAATCTTGTTAATAAGCACAAGAAAAACCATGATTACATTAGTACATATTTAACTTAAAAAATATTGCTTAAAGCAGAAAAATAGAAAACAGCTGTATAAACTCTAACTTCTCTCAGTTAATGTGTGTATGTTTTACCTGTTACCTATTGCTATTTACCTTGTTCTAACCTGCTCTCCTGGTCTAATTAGAATACACTGCTGTTTTCGGATCTTGGAAAGCAGCCTGAATCTTGGCAGTCTAAATCTAAAAAAGACTTTTATAGATTGTTCTCACAGCCTCGGGGAGTAGTGTAATTTGGCATAAAGCTAGTCACTTTGCAGATAGAAGCTTGCAAGTACTTTCCAACTCTCCTTCCTGTGAGCCAAGACCCTATCTCTTGGTGAGTCCCTAAAGTTTTTGTTCTTTCTGTTTTTGTTTCTGTTTTGCCTTTCTTTAAGTGGTTTCATGTCAGAATGAGGGAATAATACAGTACCCTTTGGCTCAATGTGTGTAAAACAGAAGCCCACACTTAATTGACAAAGTGATCACATTAGTAATTTACCTGTCCACTACAGCGCTAAATTATCAGAAAAGATTCTTCTAATTAGCAATTCTTATTGCTAAAAACTTCTGTCAGTCTTTCAAACAGCAGTGAGTGCATTTATTGCATTATTTACTAAGCTCTTTGCTATTGTCAAGGATTCCTTATCTGTAGTCCACTGTATTGAATTTGTGTTAACGTCCTGAAGTAATTTTTAAACCAGTACACTGTACCATTTAATACACCCTTTAAACAATATATTCTTTAAGCATTTCACATGGGTAAGCATTTCCTACCCAACTATATCACAAGCTCTTTGAGTATATAAAATACCTATTTGTTTACAATTTATGTTTGCTTAACTATGTCATACTTAGTAGATGTTCAACATATAGCTGTTGATTTGCAATGGTTAATATATATGAAAAAATATATATGCACACACTATACATATATATATATATATATATATAGCATAAATATCTCAGATACTTATTGTAGACAACCCTGAGAAATTACAAATAATAATTTTTCATGACTTTTTGAGAGAGGAGCACAACTTTGCCTAACTTTTATGTCATATTTGGCTTATGGTTTCTGAGTGTTAGGATTTTTAGTGGAAAATTTTACCTTCTCTTGAATGTTTGAGATCAGAACTGAATTGACTTTCAAAAACAAAAAATCCTCTTAATTCCTCTTAATTCTATTTTTAAACTTCCTTTAAGTTTTAAGAAGTCATTTTGAAGAACTGTTGTACTATGCAGCCAAGCCAGAGGAAATCAGCCTCCAGAGTTGAGGGCAGTGTCTCGGGGTAGCCAGTGACTCACTTCAGCATTTATTGATGGGATCAGCAAAATACAGTATAAGGGTAGGTGGGGATAACAGCCCGTCTCTTGCTTCCTCCTTGGCAGGCATTCACCAAGACAATAGGGTTCAAACAAGGCAGAAGCTTTTGAAGTAACAACTATTTGAAAATATTTTGAAAAGTCATGAAGAGGATTTTTAAAACACCTGAAGTGTAGGGGTCCTGTTCTACTGGAGTCTCTACTATCTAAGGTTTATGATTATTGGCAATTTTTGACCTATTCCTCCTTCAGTTTCCTTACCTGTCAGATGCCTATAATACCTTAATTACCTCAGAGTACTATGAAAATGTAAGATTCTTTAGGTCGGAATCCTGTCTAAAAGTGTAAAGCACTTAAAGAATAAGATAATACACCTTAAAAAAAAAAACCTAGCTCTCAAGCTAATAGTTCATAAAATAGTAAAAGTTACACGTTTGGTTTCAGATGATGAGAGTTGTACTCCACGTTGAAAGCTATTATAGATTTCTGTATGAAATTGCCACTACCATTGAAAATTGACATCATTTTGTTGAATGCCAAATATATAACAAAACAAATCTCAGAAAAGCAGACTCTGGACTATGGGGAATTAAGTTATTTTTCAAAAAAAACAGTCTCCTTTCTCTGAAGTTTAAGAACTGCCTTACAAACTTTTCTTCTATATATTTTAACTCGTTTTAGAATAGCAGCAATTCACTTGATTTCTCTAATCTTTGATCTCTTATTTACTGGTGTTAACGTTAATGGGGATAATTTCAGATGGTTTTAACAGTCTCGTTCTTAGAAATAGTTCAGGAAAGGTCATACTGCTGTCTGCACAGCAGGCAGCACAAACAGAACGACAAAATGTTCATGCTGACAAAGCCTAGAAATAGGACCAAGGCTATGCCTTAATTCAAGGTTTACACCAGCTCATTGTCAGTTTTGAAAACATTCATAGAAATGTACATAAAAGTGTTTAAGGAGCATCTTCATCCACTTCGGCTGCTGTCACAAAATACCATAGACTAAGCAGCTTATCAACAACAGAAATTTATTTCACAGTTTCAGAGGCTTGGAAGTCCAAGATAATGTGCCTGCCGATTTGGTGTCTGATGAGAGCTCATTTCTTAATTCATGGGTGGCACCTTCTAGCTGGGACCTCACATGGTAGAAAGAATGAAAAGAGATTCCTTGGGCCTATTTTTGTAGATCACTAATCTCATTCCACCCTCATGACCCAATCATTTCCCCAGAAGTCCCCCTTTCCAAGTCATTATCTTGAAGGTTAGGATTTTAATTTATGAATTTAAGAATTCAGAATTAAAATTAATTCAGAATTTTAATTCTGAACACAAATATTAAGAACACAGAAAAGAGTTTCCCCCAGAAGAAAATGAACCTAAATATGTAATAAGTGTGTGTGAATAAATCTGTATAGACATTCTCTAAGACTAGAGAGCAAAGACTGATCTTTGATCTATTTCTCAATTCAAAATTTGCTTTAAATGACTCCAATAGAATATCCTATGGAAAATACATGCTCATTATATTTCTTTTTCACCTACCAAGTTTACTTCAACATTTCTGTTCTTGTAACTTATTTTTATTTTTAATTATTGTGGGTACATAGTAGGTGTATATATTTATGGGTTACATGAATTATTTTGATGCAAGCATGCAATGTGTAATAATCACATCAGGGTAAATAGGGTATCCATCACCTCAAGCATTTATCCTTTGTGTTAAACACAACCCAATTAAACTCTTAGTTACTATAAAATGTACAATTAAATTATTTGTGACTATAGTCACTCCACTGTACTAGCAAATACCAGGTCTTATTCATTGTTTCTAATCATCTTTTGTGCCCATTTACCCTCCCCATTTTCCCCCAGTCCCTGACTACCCTTCCCAACCTTTGGTAACCATCCTTCTACTCTATCTCTGGGAATTCAGTTATTTTAATTTTTAGTTCCCACAAATAAGTGAGACCACGTGAAGTTTGTCTTTCTGTGCCTGGCTTATTTCACATAACACAATGACTTCCAGTTCCGTTAATGCTGTTTGGTTCCTTTTTCTCCACGTCCTTGCTAGCATTTGTTTTTGCCTGACTTTTGGAGAACGGTCATTTTACCTAAGGTGATAACATTGTAATTTTGACTTGCATTTCTCTGATGATTAATGATATTGAGCATCTTTTAATATACCTGTTTGCCATCTGCATGTCTTCTTTTGAAAAGTGTCTCATCAGATCTTTTGCCATTTTTTAAATCAGATTATTGGATTTTTCTCCTATAGATTTGTTTGTGCTCCTTATGTATTCTGGTTGCTAATGCTTTGTCAGATGGATGGTTTGCAGATATTTTCTCTCATTTGTGGTTTGTCTCTTCATTTTGTTGTTTCCTTTGCTGTGTAGAAGCTTTTTAACTTAATGTGATCTCATTTGTCCATTTTTGCTTTGTCTGTGCTTGTGGGGATTACTGAAGATATCTTTACCCTGTCCAATGTCCTGGAGAGTTTCTGCAATGTTTTCTCTTAGCAGTTTCATAGTTGGAGTTCTCAGATTTAAGTCTTTAATCCGTTTGAATTTGATTTTTGTATAAGGTGAGAGAAAGGCATCCAGTTTTATTCTTCTACATATGGATATCCAGTTTTCCCAAAATAATTTACTGAAAAGCACTGTCTTTTCCCCAATGTATATTCTTGACAATCTTGTTGAAAATGAGTTTACTGTATATGTACGAGTTTATCACTGGATTCTCTATTCTGTTTCACTGATTTTTGTGTCTATTTTATGCCAGTGCCGTGATGTTTTGGTTACTATAGCTCTGTCATATAATTTGAAGATGGGTAATGCGGTTCTTTTAGTTTCATTCTTTTTGCTTAGAATAGCTTTGGCTATTCTGGGTCTTTTGTGGCTCCATATAAATTTTAGGATTTTTTGTTCTATCTCTGTAAACTGTGTTACTTGTGTTTTGGTAGGGATTGCATTAAATCTTTAGATTGCTTTGCATAGTATGGACATTTTAACAATATTGAGTTGTTTCTGTACATAAACATGGAATATCTTTATTTTTTGATGTCCTCTTTAATTTCTTGCATTAGTGTTTTATAGTTTTCATGGTAGAGATCTTTCACTTCTTTGGTTATATTAATTTCTAGGTAATAAAAACTCTACACCTTAACTTCACCACTTTACTTTTTAAGCTTTTTATTGTTTCTGTATATGTCTTATTGCACCATCTATGTCTTGAAAAGTTCTTGTTATTATTTTTGATTGGTTTATCATTATACTTCAGATTGGTTTATACACCACTAATTGCAGTGCTATAATATTTTGTGTTTTTCTGTGTACCTACTATTATGGGTTTTGAACCTCCAGATGATTTCTGATGATTCATTATCATTATTTTCTTTCTGATTGAAGTACTCCCTGTAGCATTTCTTGTAGGACACCTCTGGTGTTGATGAAATCCCTCAGCTTTTGTTTGTCGGGGAAAGTCTTCATGTTTCCTTTACGTTTGAAGGATATTTTCACCAGTTATACTATTATAAGGTAAACATTGTTTTTTCTTTTGCCTTCAGCACTTCAAATACATCATGCCACCCTTTTCTCTTGTAAAGTTTCCATACCTGAACATTTCTAACATTATTTGAAGTGGGTTCAAAAGGGAAAGTAAGGAGAGAAGACAGACTACTTGATTGCCTTATATTATTTGAATAATGTATTCTCCCAACTAATGTCTTGTCTTGAAAGGTGGAAAACTGTCTAAGGCCTGCTACTGGGAAAAAGTTTGGTTTATAAATTTATAGCAAGTTTTAAAATTGATTTAGTAGTATAAGTGTTACATACAGTTATTGCCCTATATTCTTGGAGGATTGGTTCTAAGCCATCCCATGGGTGCCAAAATAGAAAGATACCAAAATCCCTGATACAAAATTGGATAGTATTTGCATATAACCTATACACATCCTTTCCTATACTTTAAGTACTCTCAAGGTTACTTATAATACCTAATACAACATAAATGCTGTGTACATAATAGTTATACTGAGTTGTTTA
Organism: Cacajao melanocephalus; assembly: GCA_963573385.1. NCBI lineage: Eukaryota > Metazoa > Chordata > Mammalia > Primates > Pitheciidae > Cacajao > Cacajao melanocephalus. Next base: position 65,664 of record CAUYLG010026189.1, on the reverse strand, counting down.
GGGAATAATGACAAGGAAAAAAGCCTGTACATGTTCAGACTTTTTCAAATATTTTGATTAAAACTAATCTTTTTAGTGGATTTAGGTTCCAAATCCCAAAACACAGTAACTACTTTTTCCCTTATTTTGTAAATGTTAGATGAAATATAACAGCACATTTTATAGATAGTATTATTGATAGATAGTATTTCACAGATATACTATCTACAAAATACACTATACATAATATGTGTACCATATATAATATCTATAGAAGTATGTATATAGAATTGGTTCATTTTATCCATGGGTTCCACATCTGTAGATCTTATAAATGCACCAGCCCTACCAGATTAAGGTCCTACGCTTATGGCTTAATTTAACCTTTATCCTTCCCTCATAGGCCTTATCTCTAAATACTGTCATTTTGGGAGTTAAGGCTTTAACAAATGACTTTTAGGAGGGAATAGATTTAAGTCCATAGCACTTATTTAAGTGAAATCATACAGGGTATCTTTTGTGTGTGGCTGTCTTATTTCATGGTATAATGTGGAATTTAACATGTGACGTGTTAAGTTCGAAGTAACTGTTTGACACCCAAGTGAGATGTCAAGGTGGCAGTGGTAGGAGGACATACTAAATAGTCATTTGTGTGCTTTTTGTGTTTATCTGCAAAACGCCAAATCCAACACAAAGTATCACATCGAATTAGTCTGTATTACAGAATGATTTCAGTTCCTGATGTGAGGAAGAGAGAATTTCCAAGATAAATTGTGAAATCTGACATTTTGGAATCCCAGCATGGGGTTAAAGAGTCAAGAACACTGAACTTACAAACAGTGGTGGACATGTAGGTCTTATCACTACCTGAGTGACCACAGATGATTTATTTAATCTCTCTTAGCAGCGATAGCTTTAAAACAGGATAACGGTATTTATTTCTTCTTTAAAGTATTATAAAGATATTGTATATGAAAACACCTTGTGCATAGCAGAACTACCATAAGCATTTGTTAAATCTAAAAGTATTTTGTGTATTATGTACATATTATATGACATATTTTTAGATGTTAGATTGCTAATGTTTTGATATATTTTACCTTTTTTGTTTTAGTTATACCACTGTTTTTGATACTATTTTTTCTTGTTTTACCATCACAGAATTATCTTGATTCAATCTCTATTTTATTTAAACATCTAATGAGTTTATTTAGATTGCATCTACAATGTCAATTTCTGTAATTACATATGTTATAAATTGCTGTTTAAATAAAATAATTTTATTAAGAAAAAATTAATTTAATTTAGGAAATTAAAAAATGCTTGATAGAAAATTTCTGGATGCTAACTGAACAAGTATGTAACGATTGTTCTGTGATTTCTCAGGTGTAGATAATCATATTTTACTCAGCCTTATCCCAATTTTTAAAAAGTCTCTCTATTCTTATATTGTGTGGGGAATATAAAGGGAATGTAGTCTTAAAAAGATTTGACTTTCTAAATATAATCAGTCTACATCTTAAAATGCAGGTGAAAATACAGTTTTAAGTAGATTTGGTAGAAAGAATTGTCAAAAATATAGGAGGTTGTATGTGTGTGTCGCTTATGTAGTAGTAATGATAATTTACAGTAATTACAGTATGTAGTAAGTGCTTTATACTAGATGTTAAGTGCTTTTATATTTTGTGTAATTTGGCATTATTTAGTTTATTCCCTTTAATCCTCTAATATTATGAACATATTTCCTTTTTACATTTGGAAAATTTAAGGCTTCAAGAGGTTAAGCAACTTCCCTAGGGTCATACTACTAAAGAGAAGCATCATTGCTTTTTAAAAGAGAATGCAAAATTGTCCCTCTCATCTGCAGTCATGGCTTTGATGGCTCTTTTATATTTATCTCCAGCACCTACTTTTCACAAGGTACTTTGTGATGTCTGGACATACTGACTTCCTACAGATGTCTAACGGTATTGATAGTTTACTTGAAAGCAGGTTTTACCCAACAAGAAATTAAGAAGTCAGCTTCAAACTTCCTGCACTTTGGCATTCCGAGTCAATTGTTTTCAGGTCTAAGCCTACTCTAAACTAGGTGGTGTTTGTGTAGTTCTTCTCTTCTTTACCATTCTGCCCCCAGTGGAAGAATTAGATAACAAGTGGATCGAATTCAGTTTTACAAATTCTTATAAGTACCTGTTTTATTGTGCTGATCAATATAAGGACAATATAAAGATAGACAAAAGAAATTCACTGCCTTCAAAAACAGGTAGGAGAGCCAGAAACAACAGGAAGGTGAACTAAGTTAAAAAACAGTGATATGAGTGAAAGACTCCTTGGTAAATTCTGACCAAGGAAAAGGTCCTTACGATTGGTGCAAAGAAACCTAAACATGCAAGAATTAGCACTGGGATGTGAGCCACGGGGTAGTATCTGTATCCTATTCACAATGCTCCTTGAATATAATGGTGGTCCACAAAGGTCTAGTGGGTGGACTCCAGTAAAGCTATCTTGAGGATAGCAGTTATTTTGGCCCACAGTTTTAAGGTTATGCTATGATGCAGTCATCTGTCAGGCTTGGACATACTACTGCTGATGGTGTTATTTCCTCTGCCTGATTTCTCACTCTCAGCACTTAACCTGCTTGAAATGATAATGTACTGGGATATGCCATCCACATCCTTTTGTCCTTCTGCTTGCCAAGTCTGCATTTTTCAATTTTTTCTCCATGTGCCCTCCTAAAATTAAATGAATTACCTCTAAAAAAAAAACCTAGGAGCACCTACCTGATTTACAACTGCTCCCTAACTCTGGTCACAGAGAGGACAACAAACTTTTTCCTGGTATCTGGTGAATAATGCTAAATATATGCAAAAATGATTTGAATTGTTTCTTTGCTGCTGGTTTACTATTTTTTAAATGTCTGATTTTTTTGAAAGGAGTGTGCTAAACTGCTTCTTCTAAAGAAGATTTAATTTAAATATTTCATTAGAAATATTTCAGCCTAAGAGAGTTAATATGAATTTGAAAACCAGTTAGATTTTTTTCAGCTAATATGTTTAATGCCTGGCAGCTGGAATGCATCACTGACATGCTGACACCATATTATTTAAAATAGCATTGCCTGTGAGCCTAAGAGAAGCTATTTAAGACAAATCTCAAGAAGGCTGGTGAAATAATAGCTGAAGTTATGTCAGCCAATTCCTCAGCATGGAACAGCATTGTGAGGCCAGAGCTGTTATCCTTCACTGAGACATAAAATCTATATCTTGATTCTTTTGGTCATTTAAAGTCCTGTGGGAATTGTACCCAGAGGGAGTGTGCTTTTATCCAGTGTGTTGGCCAAAGGTCAAGATGGATGGTACAGTCATATCTTTTCAACGTGTTCAAGGTTTCATGTAGATATAATCGGAGTACGGTTTTTGGAAAGGCTCTGGATTTGTCATTCTATATATAGTTTGCAATTTGCGGAAAAGCAGGTTTATCTGCTGGAATGACCAATATCAAACATGGTAAAAAAAAAAAAGTGCCAATGTGGCAAAGGAATCTATGGGGTCATTTAATGTAATAATTTTTTAACTTCTATTTCTTTTCATTGAAAAGGTAATTTTAGTTTGGTTGATTAATCAGCAGCGTAACAGCTCTTTCTCTACAAGTTGAGGTACATACTCCTTTTTTCCTTGGCTAAATGGTAGGAGAAATCTTCAGGCCAGCAGTGGAGGCTGAAGAGAACAACAATCTAAGTTAGAAGCTTCCTCCTGCCATTCAATTTACTATTCTTATGCCTCTTGGGGATAACAAAGCTTTTAGACTGTAAAATGAAATAAAAATAACTCATCTCATAGAATTGCATTATGATTATAATATGATGTCCATTTGTAAATAAGTCCTTATATAATTGCCTCCTTGGACTAAGTGAAGTGGTTCATACTTAGCATATTTTGATAATATATGGATGCTTGCCTAGAAAGTGCACACACACACACACAAACCTTGTAAACCAGAATGGCCCTGAAGGAAATTATAATCATGAAATGAATGAAGTTTTGCTTTCAGTCTTGGCCTACCATGTTTGGGCTCTTTATTCTTTCCTGATGTCCTGCTGGTGATTTGGGTTGTCGACTTAAGTGTCCTTTGCTTCAGCAGAGACCTCATGCTATTGTACCATTCCCAAAACCTCTATAAGAGACCCTGTTTTTCCCTAATAAACTAAAGTGGCAGTTTCTCTCCCTAGTGGTATATGCAATTTTAATGGTCCTAAATTTATCTTCCTAGATTAACTGGCTGTCTGTGATTTCACAGCTCTAAATACCCAATTTCTCCACTGTTAGACATTTCTTCAATTGTGACTATTTCTAAAACTAGGCCATATCTGCTACATGGTTTGTTTCTTCCCTATGTCCAAACAAAAGCCTCTTTTTAAATTTTTTTAATTTTTTTGAGATGGAGTCTCGCTCTGTCTCCCAGGCTCTAGTGCGGTGGCTCGATCTCAGCTCACTGCAATCTTTGCCTCCTGGGTTCAAGCTATTCTCCTACCTCAGCTTCCCTAGCAGCCGAGATTACAAAGGTGCATATCACCATACCCAGCTAAATTTTGTATTTTTAATAAAGACGAAGTTTCACCGTGTTGGCCAGGCTGGTCTCGAAATCCTGACCTCAGGTGATCCACCTGCCTCAGCCTTCCAAAGTTTTGGGATTACAGGAGTGAGCCACTGAGCCAGGCCACAAAAGCCTTTTTCAAACTATATCTTACATTCAAGGGAGTCTTAGAATTGGGAACACAGAACATACAGTTCAGAGGGAATTTTTAAAATGTAACATTTATTTTTTGCAGAGGTGATTCACTCACAGATGTAAAATACAAAAGTCATAAGCAAATAGACAATGGAAAGGTTTTCTGCTAAATCTATTCCTTGCGCCAGTGCTCTCCCCAGAGGCAAATGGCATTTGTACATATTAGAGCATATAGACTTTTATTTTTGATTTTTGAAACACAAATGATAATCTTATAGAATATCTCTGCACATTATTTTTTATGTAAAAATGTATCTAGGAGACTGTTCATCATCAGTGCATAAACAGATTCATTTTTCTTTCTAAAGACTGTATATTATTTCATTATATGTGTGCAATCTCCCTTATTTAAATTTTGTAGAATTTGTACCAATTTTTTTCCTTGGTATGAGGCACCAGATTTCTCACATCCTTTAAGACAGAGTACATATTCAAACAAACTTGACAGAGGTTTTTTAAGAATAAATAGAAAAGTCACTTTATGTGTCCTTTATGTATAAAGGCATTTATAATATTTTTCTGAGAAATATCAGTTCATATTCATTTTTTGTATCAGCTTATCTTTCTTCATATATTATAGAAACTAGCTATTTGTCTGTGAAATAAGTTGGAAATGTTTTTCCAGGTTTTCAGTCATGTTTGTTTATGGTAATTTTTGTCATACAGAAAAGCTGTAATTTTATGTAGTTGGACTAAATAATCTTTTTTATGTTTTGGATTTGTGTCATATTCACAAATGTGTGAGGTAAGAAGAAGACACCAGAGGGAAGCTAGAGTAAATATAAGGGCCAATATTTTCATGTTTCTCTATTTTTACTCTTAGAGATGGATATTTAAAGCACTCATTAGTGTGTAATGAAATTTTAAATCCAATAACAAGTATTTCAAATATAAAAGAACATTTTTCTATATCTGATAATGAGATGAAGGTTGTCTAAACTAACAGAAGAGAGAAGAGAATTAGAAATGTTTTTCAGTTTGGCAATGCTACTTGTGTAGACTAGAAGATTAGCAATTTTTCACTAAAGCTGAGAATACTTTTTATTAACATGCAGTAAATAGGTTTAAAATCTTTGCAGAAACCCAGAGAAGTTAGAGATTTTGAAAACCCCATATTATGGGATAATTTTTTTTTTCAGAAGGATTCTCACTCTGTCACCCAGGTTGGAGTGCAGTAGTGCTATCTTGACTCCCTTCAACCGCCACCTCCTGTGTTCAAGCAATTCTCCTGCCTCAGCCTCCCAAGTAGCTGGGACTACAGGCGTGTGCCACCACACCCAGTTAATTTTTATATTTTTAGTAGAGACAGAGTTTTGCCATGTTGGCACGGCTGGTCTCGAACTCCCGGCCTCAAGTAATCTGCCTGCCTTGGCCTCTCAAAATGCTGAGATTACAGGCATTAGCCACTGCAACCAGCCCTGAAAATTTTTATTTTATTATAAGATGAATTCTAGTTTCCTTCCCTTACTGAAATTAAATCTATAATAAAGGTATTGCAAGATATGTATTAATTTTTAATTTTTTTTTACTATCTTGGACATTTTTTTTTTATGAGAAGCTCATTAGATGTTGGCATTTAGAATAACTTAAATAAACTAGTGTAAAATAGTAGAAAAAGCCAGTAAGCATAACCTCTTTATTTCCTATCAAAGATTATTACAAGACATCTGCAATGCATCATTAAATATTGGGTATTGTGTTCGATGTTGGTATAAAAATACAAGTTAAATAAATGAAGAATACATGGCACAAACAGTAAACAAATATTGAAGAAAAATCATAGATGTATAGTTTGTTACAACTAGATCTGGTGATGCAATATGATAAAAATAAAACAAGACCCAGGGAATCCTAAAAAGGACAAATTTAGGAGTAGTTTATTCCCATGCACTAATGTTGTTTGGGAACTGGATATATCAATATAGTACATAAGAAACAGCATTACATTTGAAGTAAAAAGTTCTGGGATTAAATCTCAATTCTGTTAATTTGGGGCCTTAATTTTCTAATTTGTAAAGTAAAGCAATTTTGCTAGGATAGTTTCCCTGCTGTGGGCTATTTAGGCAGGCTGCTAAGTCCTATATAGACCCATTCTCAAAAATTATGTCTTAAATGGCTCAGTTAAAATGTGCAGGGTTACAAGGAAAGCAAGGACATTAAACTGCAATTACCTAAGTAACATACAAATTTGCATTTTTGTAATATATAGGCTGTTTAAAATTAACACATTAAATGACAAAAGTCAGCAAAGTGTCTCATAACTGCCATATTTCCAAATTAGCAGTAAGTTTAATGGATATTTCAATGTTTTGGCAATAACTGAAGTATGATAAGAAAACATCTGATTTTATTTGGCTACAAAGTTACAATTACTACTAATATTGTAACAAATGTTACTGGGTTCATGTCCTATTTCATAATTGAATGGAGTGTTGAATTTCAGTTAGAAGCAAGTGAAAATAAAGATACTTTGTTTTTCTGGTTCACCAAGTTCACAGATCTTAAATATTTTGGGGGAGGGGTCTCAGGATAAGAACCCTTGGGCATCAGGATCTTTAGGTTCTTTTCTCAGTTTCAAATGTAATGACTTATCTGTGATTCCTCAGTTCTTTACATGTTCGAATTGCCCAAGATCACATCTATAAAGTTCTAAACTGAATCGTTATGACAACATTTTGTCAAATTACCTCTGGCTAACCAAATAACACAATTTTCCTCACTACCATTAGTTAGAAATTAAAGTTTATTTTTTCACTAGTTCTAATGAAAATTTCTTAAAACAAATAAAAAGGTGACCTGTCATCTAAGAGTGCCTATGTTAGAGTTCCCCAAAGAATCAATAAGATGTATCTTGCTGTCAACTAAATGTTTGTGTACCCTCAAAATTCATATGTTGAAGATAAAATCCCCAATGTTGTTGGTATTTGTAGGTGGGGCCTTTGGGAAGTAAATAGGTCATGTGGATGGAGCCTTAGTGAATGAATTAATCCCCTTATGAAAAGAGAGGTAGACACAAGATCTCTCTCTCTCTCTCTGCTCTTCACAATGTGAGGATAGCATGGGAAAACTGCCGTCTGCACACCAGGAAGAAGGCCTTCATTAGGACGTACCGTGATAGCACCCTGATGAACTTCTCAGGCTCCAGAGCCATTAAAAATACATTTCTGTTGTTTAAACCACCTGTTATGGCATTCTGTTATAGCAGCCCAGACTGACTAATACACACACACACACACACACACACAGAGACACTCACACTCACACACATTTTATATATAAATATATTAATAACACATAATTGTGCAATTATATATATATAAAAAACTATAGGAATGTGTGTGTGTGTGTGTGTGTGTGCGTGTGTGTATTTGTATATATAAAGAGATTTAGTATAAGAATTTCGCTTACATGGTTATGGTAGCTGACAAGCCCAGACGTCTGTGGTTGGAAAGATATAGACCTAAGAGAGACGGTAGTGTAGAGCTAGTTTGAGTTTGAAGGTCTGAGCACCAGGAAAGCTGTTAAGTTTCAGTCCAAAAGCCAACAAACTTGAGACCCTTGAAAAGCTTATTTTTTGGTTCAGAACCAAAGAAAAGAAAAGACCAATGTCCTAGTTCAAGGCAGTCCAGACAGAAGGAGTTCTCCCACTCCCCTTTCTTGTGGGAAGGTCAGCCTTTTTGTTCTATTCAGGTCTTCAGCTGATGAGATGAGGGGCGTCCACATTGAAGAGGACAATCTGCTTTACTCAGCCTATCAATTTGTGTTAATTTCATCTAATAACACTTTCACAGATACACTCAGAATAATGTTTGACTGTAAATCTGGGCATCCCGTGGCCCAGCCAAGTTGACACTTAAAATTAACCACCACAGTGCCCTGTAGCAAGAAATCATTAGTTTTTAACATCATGGGTATCATTGTAATAATTGGTACATTGCTATACTGTAAAAACCAGAAAAACTAGTGAGATAAATTATTTCTACAAAATTGAACTTACAAGAATATACAATTAAAAGAAAGTGACAATTTTATTATGATGTATAGAATATGATATTTTTATTTTGAATATTATACTTTCCTTGTTGTTCAAGTAAATAATCAACTTAGATTTCTATGCCTGTAGAGTGAATGCTTATGTATGCAGGAGAAAGCAGAATGTGGGGAAATAAAACATTTTAATTATTAAACAGATTTTTTAAATACTTTTAGAAACTTGTCAATGTGTCTTGGCATCACTATTTAACTAATGCAAATATTGACTTAATATTTTTAATCTCACTTACATGATCATTTATTAGGAAGTTTTGCCTTTTAGCTTAAAAGTGTACTTGCAAAGAGCATTCAGATTTAGGACTGAGGTGGTGATTTCATTTCAGATCTTCTATGGACTTGTGGTGGAAATTAAGCTAGTGACATAACCACGGTCCTTGCTGAAATTGCTCATTTTATGAACTGGAATAAAAATGCTTGTTACCAAACATTAAATATGAGGCATTTTGAACTCATTGGATGAAATTCTTAATATGAATTTACTCAGCCTTGTAAATAAATTTAAAAAATTAATAGACCTGCACAAATTTGTTGCCAACCTCCGTCTTCCATGGTGCTTAACTTCTAGTAAAATGAAGAAAATTAACATTTCTTCCTACTTGTCTCTCATATATTAATGCTTATGAGGGTTGAGTAGATCAATGTCTATTACCTTATATGGATGTATTATAATCTACTGAAGTGCTGTGAGGAAAAACAATTCACATTAGGATTGAATATAGATTTACAATCACTTCAGGTCTGTGAATTTGGCCTTAAATTCATTACTTTAAAGTAATGAATAATGAAGATTTAGATTTAGAGAATAGTGTTTCTATGCCAGGAATGTTTTTCTCTTAAGGGAAATTCTTAGATAAAATGACCTGGGTTGTGGGGGGAAACACTCAAATTTGCAAATTGGGTTCCTGGCTTTTGGGTTATATGGACACATTTGGTTATCTGACTTTTTAACTTTGAAGCTAGTTAGAAACAAAAGCATGAAAGGACAAACTGAACACAGGCTTGAGGGTCCCAGGCTTCTTCCCCTCATCACTGGTTAAATTAGTGAGAGTAAGAAGTAAAGAGTGAGGTAGCCACAGAAAGAGAAAGGAGGAGAGAGGGTTGTGTGTGCAGTAGGGGTGAGGCGGGGGATGGTGAATTAAGTCCTCTGCAAGGCCATCAGAGAAACTCTGGGTTCAGTAGGTGAGAAACAAGCTCCAGGAGTATTCCTCAGGAAACTGTGTTGTCCCTGAAGCCCCCATTTTGGTTTGGCTTTCTTGAAGCATTTCCCCCCCACTTTGGGCTTGATTATGACATGAGGCTCAAAAGTGGAGTGCTGCCAGCTCTCTCTTGGGTCACTCCACCTCTTTTTCTGTGTGCTATCCTCTCTCCATAAATAGTCCACATTTAGCACCAGAGATGTAGTTTAATAGATCTTAACCCTCAAAATAAAATTGTAAGACATTTCTAGACAATGCTCACTCTGTTGCCATCTTAGTTGGTTTAGAAAAAAAAAAGTGTTTTTATGTGGGAGAGGCAGCAATAGAAACTTTTAGGGAAAAAGTTGGACTTTTAAATAAATAGGCAAGGCAGAGCAAACTATAGTAGGAAAAAGAATGCAAAGTGTTTTGGGGGAGTATCATCCTGAAAGCTGAATGCTGCCCTTTTGATTTCCTGAAAAATACGAAATATGTAAATAATAATGTACTTAGAGGAAACCATGGAAATGGAATACAATGAAAATATTAAAGCTGTATGACAGTAGCTATAACAAGAACAGAAAGGCTAGAAGAGAATTCATAGTGGTTTCAAAAATAGTAGGCTGAGGCTGAACCAGAATTGTGCTCTATGTCACTGTTAGAGCAAACAAATCAAATAGCTGGGCCCAGTAGTCCCAGCTATTCAGGAAACTGAGGTGGGAGGATCACTTAAACCCAGAAGGTCGAGCTCAGCCTAGACAACGTTAGGCAACATAGTGAGACTTCATCTTAAAAAGAAAAAAAAAAAATCAAAAAAACAATTGCAAGGATTGATGGGAGTGGGGTCATTTGTGTCCTATTGGAGACTTGCATATGTGAGAAACTAACATCTTTTGTCAGAGGGTGGTTATAATGTAACTAAATGTTTATGTAACTAACGATGACAATGAAAATATCAAATATTAAACTTAAGTGCAATGTTTATTTTTTTAAAAAAATAATTTTTAACAGGCACATACTGTAGAATTTGAAATTGTTAATTTTTCAGCATGTCATTTTTCTGTTGAGAAAAAAATTTCGATTTAAGGAGGATGGCTGAGAATTGGGGTGGTATTAAGCATTAACATATGTAAAATGAAATTAAAGCCAAACGTATATTTTCATTTATGTTGAGTAGGATGCTTTTTTCTGTCTTGAAAGGACAGACCTGTTGCTTCACTAAAGAGAAAGTAGGTCATTTAAAAATGGTTTTTACTTTCATTAGTCAGGGATCTGGAGAAAGTAAACATCAGATCCTATCATATCCTCATTAATGACTTAAAATGGTGCAACAATCTAGGTTTCACAAATTCAAATGGCTCTGGCGCAGAATGAGTGGAGCAGGCTGAGCATGACACACTAGTGATGGATGTTAAGACATGGCTTGCTTGCCCTAGGCATTCCAATTCAACTTAAAAACAAACAGACAACAACAAAAACCTAGCTAACCAAATACCTCCAGAGGTGCTTGGGATTTACAACATGATATAAAATAATCTGCTTTTGATGATCTAATGCTTAAGACTAGCTCTTCTTTGAGACTATTCAAGACTCTTGCTAAGCAGTCCCAGATTAATATGTAACCTCCAGGAGTCTTAAGCCAGAGGAATGTGTCAGAAAGTGGAAAAGGATTACCTCCGTTTTCGAAAAATTCAGTTTTGAAAAGAAACAAATTGGTAGTAGGGGTGGGGGTCACCATAAAACGGATTAAGTTGCTACTGATTAGACTGTATGGTAAAAACATTTTTTTTTCTATTTCCAAAGTGGTTAATCAGCCAAGAAAGTTGTAAACACATTCAACAGAAAGGCTTTCTTGTCTGTAAACGGAAACTGGCTTGCTTGTAAAGGTTCATACTGGCTTTCCATTTTAATTGATGTTTAACTTTGTTGCAAAGGTCTTTCTGTTAGGTCTTCAAAAAATTAGATAGTTATGGAAATATTATTATATGTTTGTAAACAACTATAGTTGAAATAAGTTGGAATAACTTATTTTCTTAATATTACACCACATATTTTCAAATCTTTTGATAAGTGTTGGCAAAAGACAAGATGATCTGCCGAGGAAAGAGTGGAGACTTCTTTTCAATGAGAACGACAGACAATCTGTAGACTAGGTAGGCACAGCTTTTAGCATAAGTGAAAGTGTGTTTTCTGAAGAACAAAGGGAGGGTGTACCTTAAATGGTGAAAATTATCCCCTTAGTTCTCAATCAGGCCTGTTTATACAAATAAAGGATTCAAACTTGTTTAGCTCCAATTGGTCAAAATTAGTAGAGTGCTGATTGGGTGTTTTCTATGCCCCAAGCTAGAACTCTTTGTCAAACTTTTCTTTCAAAGGGCTGGTGAGGGGCAGTTTCCAGCCCCAGTTCCTCTTGTGTCTGGTTACAGGAGCTGTTCTGGCCCAGGGTATAAAGCAAATGTTTGTGGAGCTGCTTTATCTAAGAAGCCACGTGGCTGCCCTTCCTCGCTTTAGCAAAGCCACTTGCTTCTGTTTTTAAATTTAATCGTCCCTATTAACCACAGGGACATCTATCTCCCCTGGAGAGCTTGGGTCTTATTTTAACAGTTTTATTTCATATAGATTATATTTAAAAGTATTTTTGAAATTACGCTATGCCAAAGAAGCATGAACGGTTGAAAAGTTCATGTCCTGATTCAAAGGGAGACACGGATGGCATACATTCTTTATGTGCCTGATACGAGACGTGATGTTCTTCTATTTATTGCCTCATTTTCTCACAACTGCTCAAGACATTGGTATTCTTCCACGTTTCATAGTTCAGGACACTGCATCTCAGAAATGTTCTAGTTTTTTGAGAAATTTATTAAACAAGACATTTTAATCAATATTAATTATGAAACCTTTAGTTTGTTTTAGATATTTATTTTATTTTTGTAAAGCTACTGTCATTTGTTTTGCATGCCAGGCAACTCTTATTTTAAGAAATTATAGCCTATATCATCTTATATTCCCCAGAGCTTGCACTCAGCTGTGTGGTTTACCGTGGCCCACTGTAGTTGTTGGCATATCATCTTAAGACATCTAGGAATATGCTTTCAGGAAGAAATGGAGAAAGTTTCTTCTTTATTTATTTTTGTGAGATGAAGTCTTGCTCTTGTCACCCAGCCTGGAGTGCAGTGGTACAATCTCGGCTCACTGCAACCTCTGCCTCCTGGATTCAAGTGATTCTCCTGCCTCAGCCTCTTGAATAGCTGGGATTACAGGCGCCTGCCACCACACCCAGCTCATTTTTGTATTTTTAGTAGAGACGGGGTTTCACCATGTTGGGCAGTCTGGTCTCAAACTCCTGACCTCAGGTGATCTGCCCCCCTCAGCCTCCCAAAGTGCTGGGATTATAGGCTTGAGCCATCGTGCCCAGACTCTTCTTTAGTTTTTAATAAACATTTTAGGAAGAACAGAATTATACCCTACAAAGCTTTCTTTAAATTTATGGGAAAACTTAATTAAAAAAACAAAATGTTACACCTGTTTAGAGACTCAACATTCCTTTAAATATTGTCAGAGTCATCAGAGTTCAAATTAAACCTATGATAAAAATGCTTCTGAAGCAACAGCAGCTAGCAAACCTTGATTCTGGCCAGTGTGAGTCATGCTTCAGTGAGCATCAGAATCAAAGAGGAGTGTTACAAAGCAGATTCCAGGCCTCTAGCACCAATATCCCTGTCAGGCAAGACCATGTGGAGTCAAGGACTTTCATTTTTAACAGTTTCCAGGGGGACATTGATGCTGCTGATCCGTGGACCGTGTTTTGAGTAGTACTGATTTAGGGGTGACCTGGGAAGTATAGTATGTGTTAACAATTTAAATTATGTTTTTCAGAAAAATAATTTCAACTGTACCAGAAGAACTCAGTGCCCAGAAACCAATATCAGTTCTATACAGATACAAGGTGACGCTGATTATTTCATCAACCATCTTGGAGTTCCCAGCGTGCAGTTTGCTTATGAGGACATCAAAACATTAGAGGTGATTGTTCCTAAAAATGCAAAATACACACACAAAATATAGCAGACCTACAGAATGTGATTTTATCCTGGCTGTTCAATTTTCATAGCAAATAGGTCACTATAGAAAAGCGGCTTCATTTAGAGAGTTATTCTTGTTTCTCAGAGGCTTTGTAATAGTATTTGAAAACATCAGCTCTTTTCAATGGCGTTGAATTCGATTTAAAAAGATTTATATTGTCACTCACATTTTCACACGGTGCTCTGCAACAAGAAATGTGCAGTAGTTGGATTAACATCAAAACATAATTGTAATCTTCAGTATTCACAGAAACAGATGACATGTGCAATAGATTCTCCTCTCCTTGCCCAAAGGAAAATGCATTTCATGTTCTGTATGTTAATGTGAGTCTTGTGGATTAGCTATCCAAAGTTTGTCAATAGTTTGCCTGCTTAAAAAAGATAGTACTTTTTTTGTGAAGATAGAAGGCTTTTTTTTTTTTCAAAGAATATCACAAAGGCGTGATTTTCCTTAATTAAGTCTTAGCTCATCCGTCTTTTGGACTTCAATCCTTTTAATCTTTCTCAGAATTATGTCTCAGGAACCTGTTTCTCTGTGGATCTAAACCTGTTAGGACATTTTGCCTTCGTTTATAAATTATTTATTCATTATTGGGAGCTATTTGAAAGACTCTAGGGTGACCTTCGTGAGGTAATTATTACATTAACAAAACAATGGCTAGAAAGTACAGTAAAACATGCCTTGCTCTTCAAATATAGATCTTCCTAAAAAGAGGTGCTTAAATTTTGTTTGTATGGGCTCAACTTCAGCTATGCAATGTAATGTTTAATAGCTTTGAGTGATATTTAGCTTTATGTTTCTCTGCAACCACCCAGAAAATGTAAGAATTCTTATTTAGTACGTGTCTAATTCATCTTGGTTTAGTTTTTAAGCCAATAATTTAGAGAGGCAGAATAGTATAGCCTTGGGAATGAGAGAGAAGCCCTGAGTCTGACACTTACTAGAAAAATTATTTAACATCTTTCAGAATGATTTTACAAATGAAGTACTTTGGTATATTTGTGGAGTCTACTTTACAGAGCTGTGGGGAGGATTAAATGGTTTTGTCCCTTACAAAATGTGAATGCTTGAGATGAGATAATTTTGTATGAATTCTCCGAGGAACAGAGTTCCTATAATAGATATTGGTATACAACTATTAAGGGGAATTATAAATAAAAAGACTTTGTCCATGATGTAAAAAATATTTATCCTATGTCAACCCATAAAGCAGGTAAGGAAATTAGAGCTTTTTTATGAACTTGCAATTACAAATATATATAGAAAATAGTTAGGTGGATTTGAAATTAGGAGCCCTGAAATTTTAAATCCCTGCACATTAATAGTCCAGTTCCATTGATTTCGGGGTCTGCGTTTTAAAATCTGTATCTTACTAAAAACAGTAAGGCCAGGTGAGATGGTTCATGCCTGTAGTCCCAGCACTTCAGAAAGCCGAGACAGGCAGATTGCCTGAGCTCAGAAGTCTGATACCAGCCTGTGCAATACAGAGAAACCTTGATTCAACAAAATAATGCAAAAATTAGGTGGCATGTTTGCAGGCACCTATTGTCCCAGCTACTAGGCGGGTGGAAGGGGCTGTGAGGGGAGTATCGCTGGAACCCTGGAGGCAGAGGTTGCAGTGAGCCAAGATCACACCACTGCACTCCAGCCGGGGTGACAGAGTGAAACACCGTCTCAAGAAAACAAAAAAACAAAAAAAAAACAAAAAACCATAACATCTACCATGTATTGCGTATTTACCACTCATTGAGTACTTGCCATGCTATGTATTTTATACCTCTTATATCATTTATTATTAAAACATCTCCATAAATTAGCCTTAATTATTAATTATATTCATGCTGAGAATGAAATGGAATTCAAAGGCCACTAGCTTATCCAAGGTCATAAAGATAATAAATTGCCAAGACAGATGTTGATCTAAGATACATTTGACAGTAAGTCTATGTTCTCAACTAATATACCAAAGATGGCAATTTGGAAGCCCAAGGGCAAGAGATAGTCTATCAATATATTTTGTTACTGAAAAATTGAATTTTTGGAAACACTGTATACTTTCTCTCCATGGAAACATTCAACTAAGTGGACACTGCTCACTAGCTTACCATGTTGTTCATCCAAGGGTTCAGTTAAGAAGAATATTTTCTTCAACACTTGTTTCTATCAAAGATCAGAAGATGAATACTCAACTTAGGGTCACATGTTTCACCAGACTTGTGTCACTTACAGTATCTGTGTGGCCCCTATATGGACAGAGCTCATTTAGTAAAAAAAGTTGCAGTGAGTAATTTTATGACTGCTTCTACTTTCAAAGTGGTATATTGTAAGAGTGATACTTTTATGATTATATCCATGGTTTTAAATAAATTATCTATTTGAAGCTTATTTGAGTGATTATAATGCAAACCTTAGAATTACTATCAATATGTATGTTCTTTGTCCAGTAAGATTGATCATGGATCTATTATATTCAATGCCAAAAACTGAATCATGATAATATGGGAAAAATTGAACTGTAGAAAAATCAACTAGTGCAACAGAGACCACTTTTACATGGACATGTCAATAAAAGATAACATTTTGTAATATCTGTCCCCAATATTTCAGACTCTTCCACATTCCCACCAACGGCTTTTACCTGTAGTTTCTCTGGATGCAAATATATTGCATAAAATTGCTTAAAGTCCGTTTGATCTTTAGCTTTTCTTGGCATTTATACTCTAATTTTCCAATAATTAAGTTTTACAGATGCATCACAATCTATAGATTTGCCAAATGTTAGAATGATTCCTTCTCATAAAATTGTGCCCTGTTAATTGAAACATCTCTTGTTGTAAGCTTCATTTAAATAAAGTTTTAGTTTTATAAACACCATTGCACCTGTTGGGAGAAGCATTCTGTACAGATTAAATACCATGCAGAGATTGTTGAAAAGGAAAAGAAAAGACAGATGCTTTCTGATTAAGAGTGCAATATATATGACAGTCTGGTGGTCCAATGAACATTCCTCTGTCACTTAACAGCTGTTTCACATTTTTGTTTCAGATCAGTATATTTATTGTCTACAGGGCATGCCAGAGGGTCTAGCTTAGTATATCAAAAGATCAATCCATACCCTAGCAAGCTTCATACCACAAATTGAAACTGATTCCTCACTCTGTTTAACTTTATATTTTTTTGCACTTCTGCTTGAAATATTCTATTTTAAACCCAATTTACCTCTATAATAGAGCATTTAACATTTAAATAATAATGAGATAAAAGAGTATTATAGCTTTTATATGCAAGAGTCATGGCCTAATTGTTTCCATATCATTTAATAACCCAGCGACAGAAATTCAAGTAGCGTAGGTATTTTGAAACTCTTACTAATATTTTAAAAGCTAGGTAACTTTGATACCAATTCTAATTCTTAAACCAGTATACAGCAGCATGTAATAATGCCTGTGTGTGTGTGTGTGTGTGTGCATGTGTGTGTGTAAACTTTAACACTGAGGTCATTCTATGAGGTAAAAGTAATAAAAGTAGTTCATTTGTGCGAATATAATACAGATACAGTTTGAGAATACATACATACACGTTTGAACAATGTAACTCATAGTTTGCATGCTGATTCTTCATGTTTTATGCTAAGTAGAAGAATTTGTTACCTAAATTAGAGATCAGTCCTTCATTACATTTTCTATTTGGAACTTAGACATGGCCAATGTTAGGTTAACAGATAGAAATAGTTCAAAAATCCATTAAAAGTTCTTGATTTAAGGAATCAAAATAGTTATATTTAACTATGTATAAGTGCTACTGATGTTTTGAAGTATCTGGTGAAATCTGTTTCATGTGAGTAGCTACAAAACTTATATAAAGTCACTTAAGAATAAGATTTTTACCTTTTCTACTTCAAAGTGTGCCAACTGAAAAAAAGATGAAAAGGAATTTATTGGTGTTCTCTCTAGCTCATTACCTTTCTTTGTAACTTATTTCTTTTAAAGTTCTTACACTATGGTATTTAGATATATGCTATCATTATTTTCAAATCAAACTTGCTTCATTTAGTGCTGGCATTCTCACACGTTTTGGTCTAAAAATCCATCTACCCTCCAAAGTACCAAAGATTCCTCAAAACAGTTTTGCTTATGTTGTAATATCTACAAAGTAAAAACTAAAAGCGAGAAAAATGTATAATATTTATTTTAAACTTATTTCATAATATCAACTAAATTAGTATTACATTATTGTAATTATCAATATAAATCTAATACAAACTAATGACAATAACTTATTTTATTAAAAAGTATTAACCAAGATAAAAATATAAATGAGAAGAGTGATGTTATTCTACAGCTTCAAAAATCTTTTTAAAAATGACTGAATAGAAGACAATTGGATTTTCTTACCTGTTTCTGCATTATCTTTTGTCCTATGTTGTTTTAGTGGAAAAGTATGAAGAAAAATCTAGTCCAATATGTTATTCATATAATGACAAATATTTTTCTTGGGAGCTTCACTGAAACTTAACGAGTGTTAGTTGCTTAAAAGTTAATATCAATGTAGAATCTGAATCCATCTTAAAGAATTTTTTGTACTCCACACACTTGTGATGTAGAGTGAAAATGAGAATGGAAAAGGCATATAATGTTACCAGCATTATGAAAATAGTTTTGATCTACTGATTCTTGAAGGTCTCTCTGGCCCATACTTAGAGGAATGCTTATTTGAGGAAATGGACTTGGTTTGACAAGTTTGCTTTATTTTTAGTGACATCTTATTCTAAGATTTGAGCTGTGATTCCGTATAAAACCGTGTCTTTTCTGGGCATCTTTGAGTATTGCTATCCCATTCACCTGATAAACAGCATGAAATAGAGAATAAAACACTCTCATAAACTGTGGCTCTACAAAGAATTCTGCTTCTTAGAGGCATTTCTTTAGAAGAGAAGGTTAAACCCCAATCAACAAATCAACAGTTATAGAGCAAACTTGAAAACCTTGATTGTACAGTATATGAAATGCCTGTCACAAAGGAAGTGCAGTTAAAGTTACTGTATTCTTCCAAGAGCCTGAGGAATAAACACGAGAAGTTGAAATATGAGACAAATACTAAAAGACAAAGAATGGAGATACACTTAAAACTCAAATGGATAATTTAAAAGATCATACTTCAAATTGCCTGATATTTTGAAATGACTGCAAGGAGCACAGATTTCCCTTAGCAGTTGTCCTTGCTTAGAATTCTCAATAAGAATATTTATTCAAAATGACTATCATCTTTGGATTAATATATAGCATATACACTATATTTTAATTCTAATGCTGTTTTCAGTGATTATCTTATGATCATCCTTGTTATGATGGAGCTAGTTTTCTAATAAAGACTTTTTAAAAATAATTTCAATAATAATACTTGGAGAGTGGGTTAAGTCAAGTTGAGACTATAGGGCAACATCAACATGCCTTATTAACTGTTAACAGATATTTGTTATTTAGCCAGCAGTTACTAAGCACTTGCTGTGATTCAGGCACTGTGTTAGAAATACAAAGGTATATAAAACATGCCTCTCTTTCCCTAAAAGTGGTCACCGTCTAGATTCAAACTCAGACATATAAACAATTAAATAAAGTAAGTACAATAGATGTTCTCATTATCGACTTCCATTTAACCAACATGCAGAACTAATTGACAATTTCCACCTTCTTTTTAAACATAATGGCCAAGAATCAAATAGTTTTGAAGCTCATCGTAGTAAGACCTTTTCTCAAGTTTTGCACACTTGTGTTCTCTCAGGTTCACTGATATGCTGGCCTGGAGTCAACTATATTCTCAAATCTATACAGCTGCTACTCCACTTACAATGGAGTAATGGCCCAATAAGCCCATCAAACATTGACAATTTCATGTCTAAATGCATTTAATACACCTAATCTACCAAATATGTTACCTTAGCCTAGCCTATACTCAGGACGCTTTCGGTACAGTAGTCAATACATGACATGATATACTCAACAGTTTATTATAAAACAGCCTTTGTGATACATTACTGAGCCCAGCATCAAGAGAGTGTCGTGTTGCTTATTACTAGTCCATAAAAAAGATCAAAATTGTATGGTTCCTACTGAATGTTTACCACTTTCACACTATCATAAAGTGGAAAAATTGTTAAGTCAAACTATCATAAGTTGGAGACTATCTGTATATGCCCTCCACAAATGCACTGATTCCTCATGATTAGGCAATTTAATAGTTACATAAGCTTGTGAATTGTGAGTACGAAAAGCAAAACTTCTAAGATACCTATATTTATGACAGTCTGAAAGGATGAGCTGCAAATAAAAATTCTAATGTGTGAGGAACCCAGGCAAAAATCAAAGACTGGAGGAAATGGATAGTAATATGGATGCATTCTGAAATCAGTTTGCTTCACGAGTGTTTTTAAAGGTTTTATTTTAACAAAATGCAGTAATGCAGATAATGTACAGGGCAAGAAAGACATAATAGGATTTTATTTAACAAGCCAATGTTCAGAGAAAAAGCCTTGGCTTTACTTCAAAATATTGGTCAATAAATATGCACTTAAAGGTTTTTAATTAAAAGACAAGATTTTACTTAATTTGGTTTCTATTTTTTAAAATTTATTTATTTAGAGACAGAGTTTCACTCTTGTTGCCCAGGGTGGAGTGCAATGGTGCAATATGGGTTCACCACAACCTCCGCCTCCCAGATTCAAGTGATTCTCTTGCCTTAGCCTCCCGAGTAGCTGGGATTATAGGCATGCACCACCATGCCTGGCTAATATTTGTATTTTTAGTAGAGGCAGGGTTTCTCCATGTTGGTCAGGCTGATCCCGAACTCCCGACCTCAGGTGATCCACCTGCCTTGGTCTCCCAAAGTGCTGGGATTTACAGGCATGATCCGCCATGCCCGGCCAATTTGGTTTCTTTTTAAAAATCTGATTATTTATTTGAACTAGGTTCTAATTAATTAACCTGTCAACCAGTGGAACAAAGAATATTGGCCAAGCAGACTTCCAACGTACAGTGAAATGATAAAGGGAAGGAAAATTATATTTAACAAACACTCATATAATGTTTGTGCCAGGCATTGTTCTATTCTAAGTCTTTCATACATGTTAACTCACTTAATTATTGTAGTTATAAAGTTATAACTAGCACCTATGTGGAAGGTACTATTGTTATTACTATTTTATTTTTTTGCCATGGAGTTTGTCACCCAAGCTGGAGTGCATTGGTGCGATCTCGGCTCATTGCAGCTTCCACCTCCCAGGTTCGAGAGATTTTCCTGCCTCAGTCTCCTGAATAGCTGGGATTACAGGCATGCACTATCATGCTTAGTTAATTTTTGTATTCTTAATAAAGCCAGGGTTTCACCATGTTGCTCAAGCTGGTCTTGAACTCCTGACCTCGGGTAATCCACCCTTCTCAGCCTCCCAAAGTGCCGGGATTACAGTGGTGAGCCACTGCACCCAACCTACTGCTACCACTATTATTAAAGATGAGGAAACTGAGCACAAAGCACTTAAGAAAACTGGCCAAGATCACTCATTCATTAAATAATAGATAGAATCAAGATTCCAGCTCAACATTCTATCACCAGATTTCTGGACTCTTTTCTCTACATTAATGCTGTTTCTCAAGGTTTTCTAGATAAAATGATGTACAGTCATGTGTCTCTAATGATGGAAATATGTTTTGAGAAATGTCATTAGGTGATTTTGTTGTGTAAACATCAGAGTGTACTTACAGAAAACTAGATGGTATAGCCTCCTACACACCTAGGCTGTGTGGCATAGCCTGTTAATCCTAGGCCACAAACCTGCACAGCATGATACTGTATTGCATACTATAGACAATTATAATACAATGGTATTTGTGAATCTAAACTTTTAAAAAGTACAGTAAAGTACAATATAAAGATAAAAAGTGCTACACATGTATAGGGCACTTATTGTGAATGGAGCTTGCAGGACAGGAAGTTTCTCTGAGTGAGTGAGTGGTGAGTGAATGTGAAGGCCTAGGACATTTCTGTACAGTATTAAAGACTTAATAAACACTATACACATAGGCTACACTAAATTATTTTTAAAATTTTTCTTCAATAAATAAATATTTCTGTAACTTTTTTACTTTGTAAACTTTTTAAACTTTTTGACCCTTTTGTAATAACATTTAGCTTAAAACACAACCCATTGTACAGCTGTACAAAAATATTTTCTTGATATTCTGTCAGCTTTTTTCTTCTTTTACAAACTTTTTATTTATTTATTTATTTGCTTTGAAGACTTTTTTGTTAAAAACTAAGACACGAACACACACACTAGCATAGGTCTCCACAGTGTCAGGATCTTCCAAACCTCACTAGGTGACAGGAATTTTTCAGTTCCATTGTACCCTTATGAGGCTACCAGAGCATACGCTACCCATCATCGACCAAAATGTTACGTAGCACATGACCGGATTTCTACAATGCTTTTTATCTTCTACTAGATTCATAGTGCAATATAAAGCAACCCCGCTTAATTCTTATTTTTCTAGTTTTCTATGCAAAGGTCCTAAATGTTTTAGCTTTGGCCATTTTCAAAGTTAAGCAACAGCTATAAATGGGCAATACTTCTTAGCTGAGTTGAAAATAAACCCATAATTTATAAATAATGACAAGAACTAATATTAATGTTTCCTTATAGTAGTTTGTTTATTATTTTACAAAACAGAGTCTAAATATAGTTAGATTCTATGCATCCCAATGTTTACATTTCCAAAAAATATAAATGGAATGAATTAAAAGCATTATAGGAAAAATATGATCGAGCCTCGGCCTACTCTAAACATGAGTATTTAGTTTCCTAAATTAAAAAAAAAAAAGATATGATGATGATTTTTCTTATCTCTTCATTCCTTGATAATTGTTCGTGTAATGTGGAGGCTAGTTGCTTCTGTGTTGCATTTTTTCTATCCCTTGTTTCCTAATTTTATTTCCAAGTTAATTTTGGAATATGAGGAGGTGAAGAAGTTCGTCTCTTCTAATTTCAATGACAATGCCACATTTCTTTGAGTAGAATATTTTTG
The DNA here is from genome assembly GCA_963573385.1 of Cacajao melanocephalus. Lineage (NCBI taxonomy): Eukaryota > Metazoa > Chordata > Mammalia > Primates > Pitheciidae > Cacajao > Cacajao melanocephalus. Next base: position 42,506 of record CAUYLG010026189.1, on the reverse strand, counting down.
GCTTTAAAAATATTTTGGAAACTAATTTAGATGATTTTTTTTAAATTTAGGATTAAAATGTTAAGAGCAGTTTTGATACCCATATGCTTTAACAATTATCTTCAGTAGAATTTGGATTATCTGGAGCTCAGATACTTGTGGATGACGACTATAGCCATGAATGAATTTCCTTGCCCTATTATTGAATCTTCACAACTTCATCTTATTTTCTTTGCATCCAGAATAGCAGGTTTCTATGCCTATTTCACAGCTTACATACACAGAAACTTACCTTGTTTTCATTTTTTAAGTAAGCAAATGTTTCTGTACAGACTACAAAGAAAGATACAGTAGCCTTGAAGTCTCATAAATGTTAAAAAATTTTTAAAAAATGGATTGAGGCCAAGGCTTCTTGGCTTATAAAGATCACTATTGCTTCTTCATAAAAGTTTTGGCTTTTACATTAGTCTCAAGAGGGCTGCAGTTGTCTTTAGTATCCGTTCATGGTGCTTCTGTTCCTGTGACTTTAAATGAATGGAAACCATGCTGAAGAGAACAAAGTGTTTACCAGTATTTTGATTTCTGCAGTCTCTTGTCAATAGCTGTAGCCTTGAAATTACTCTTGTCTAATGTTCTGTTATCACTGAAGAACATTTTAATTCAAAATAGTGCAATGTTTATGTGGTACTGAGAGGTGAACAGAAGTAGGAAAAAATAAACTTTATGTACAAGGTCATTTTCCATTTCCTAAATCAGAACTTTGTTGCTTGATATTTATTCATGATGATTCTTACTAGAGCATTAGAAATTTTACATGTGCTGCATGCTTACAAATAATTTCTAATTAATGACTCAGGTATATATAATTAATTCAACCTTAATTCATAGAAGAAATTTTGGGTAAATGCTGCTGGGGCCTGTGTTTAGAAATAATGAAATTGGATTAGGACATTGCCCATGGCAAAACGTGAGGGTTAAATTTAGGGTGCTTTGTCTCCCAATACTAGCCAAACTCCCCAGGTTTAGGAACACAAACCCCATTGACTATCATAGGTTTGAAGACTTCCACCAGTTCAGGGATGATTTTGGACAATCCAGGTGGTTAAAGTAAGATCAGAAGCATCTTTGGTGAGAGGATGATCCCAAGAGTAGTGTGTCCACAGATGTGCATGGTCCTGACTCCCTTTGATGAAGTGATTAACACCAACGACACTCATTGATTCATTGATTTTTAGAGTAGCGTTGATCATGGATCCCAAATACTTTCATTCATTCTAGTAAAAGCTTAGAGAGATTTAGTCAATTGACTGAAAGCATTAAAAAGTTAACTGCAGACTCAGTTCTCGCTGCTCCCAGTGCTTCTATCTGTAGCTGCTCTCTTCTAAACTCCTATATGTTTTATTCTTTCTCTTGCTGCTTTTTTCACCCATGCAGTTCAAACTCAATTGTTAAAGGGTCAACTGTATTTTCAATTTTTCAGTTGACTCTGAAATTTAGTCGATTTCAGCCAATTAAACTTGGTGTTTTATATTTGCTCAGAAGTGAAGCCATAACCTGGACTTCTAAATTTTCTGGAGAACATGAGGCAATGCTAGCAATGAAAGCATATGTACCATGTGGCAAAATACTAAATATTTAAATGCTATTAATCAAACCAAAAAGCTGTTAAATAAAATTTTGTCTTCCTTCCTAATTTGAAAAAAATAAACCTATTTAACATGATTGGGAAGGATGGGTTTAAATTTAATGTTCTTAGACTCCTGAGAATCCCATGCCCAAATGTGGTAAAAGAGGAAGTTCTAGTCCCTAAATCCCTGATTAGTGATTCTTGACCTATTCTTCCTTTGCTGTCTACCTTGACTCTGTCTCATCCCATGAGAGACCTTTCATATATGTATGTGGACACCCCAGTCTACATTTTTAAACATGATTTGTAATTCACACAAATAGTTGCTCCTCATCTACTTCCTTGGCTTTGTATTACGCTATAGAGAGACAGACCTACATGTGATAGACCTAAAGATGATAGACCTGGAGAAGAGGGCTACCCAATCCCTGGAAACAGATATAGGGCCATTTGGGCAGGGAATTCTGAGATTCTAGAACTCAGAGTAACTAGAACTTCATTTCTAAAAGGGGAGTTGTGGACTCTGTACACATCTATGTTGATTTAAGTTTGAAAAACTTTGGAGTAAAAAAAAATGCCTGGACTGTACAACTCAAACTTTGAGTGTGCCAAAAGACAGTAAGTCCTGGTGTAAGTAAAGTATGTGTATGCTTAAATAAACCTGACCCAATGTGTTAAGCTTGGTACCTAAGATTTGTTTCAGAAATCTGGACGCCAGAAACAACTATTATAGAGTCATTGACAATCTCAATTAGGTTTTGGTCTAAACTGGGTTTTAAAAGGTGTAGCTATTCAGTGGTTGTAACCTGACCCTATGAGGTACTCAATACAGCAAATCATTCCCAGGATATGTTTGAAAATAGGTATCAAAATATAATATCGTAGAGGCACAAAAAGAAGTAAGAAGTTATCTCAAAATGTAGAATCTTCAGTTAAGGAAACAGTATCTGGGAGATGTGATTTTAAGCAAGAATTCATTTTAGGAGACTTTCTAAGCAAAGAAATACACAATCAAACCTGATCAAAGTATAGGCAAGCCCCAAATGCTAACTGTCGTCAACTCCAGTTAAAAGATTATGGCCATATACTACCGTGAAAAGATGGTAGAATGATGTGTGTTATAACCCATAAATGGTGTATGTATGCATATAAAAATATTTTAAGCAAAGAAACAACTTTGGATTTTTTTTGACAGAGGATCATTAGAATTGATGTGTTTGAATCTTAATGACAAAAATGTAAATTCTGAATTAAAACAGTAGAAAAAAAGAAGGGAGTGTTGATTAAGAATTTAATCTGAATTTATTCAAGTTTCTGTTGTTCTACTGGTAGCCATAGTACTTTAGTTTATATCTGGCAGACAGAACACTGCTATGTAGCATAATATAAAGAAAATATTATGCCAGAAAGCTAAATAATGCAACTATTTGCTTGAAACATTGTTACTGGTAATTTTGCGTTTGTTGTTAAATAAATGGATGAATCAATGTATGGATATAATTTTTATTATCATTTTGATCATAGCTACTATGTGCTCACAAAGGTTAATTCCATCCTTTCTATCCTTATTTTCTTCCTTCTTTCCTTCCCTCCTTTCCTTTCTTCCTTTCTTTCTTCTTTCTAAAATTTCAATCTTTAATTAAAATTTTATCATTGTATATATATATATATATAATTCCTATTCATTTATCTAAAATTATATTAATACAACTTTTCATGTTATTTTAAAACATGTAAACAGACCATTACATAGTTAAAACATAATTGATATAACTATTAAATGCTGTTGGATATTAAGTTTACCTGCATTGTTTTGTTATTATAAGAAACCTTTTGTTGAGCATTTTTAGAATTGACATTTGTTCCTCTCTCAAGTTCTTCTAAGATAAATTTCTAAGCATCAAGTTTGGACCAAAGTTTAAATATTTAAGCCCCTTGAAGAAATTAAAAATAAAAACCTGAGTGATGGTGGTACATTTAAAAACCTTTGTGGCAGATCATTAGCGTGCCATTTAAAGTCACCTTGCCGAAAATGTGCATTAAAAACGTATATTTACCAATTCTTTGTTTCAATTGATTTTTTCATATGTTAACATAATCAATATTAATTGATTGACCCGTTGAATTTTTTTGGAAACAATAGTTGATATAGTGCCTGTATTTGGAAATAAATTTAGTAACATAGATCAAGATATTTGAATCTTCTTCCAGATGTAAGAACAGAAATAATACGGTATAGAGGTTAATTTGAGGACTTATCATGAGACATTATAAATTTGTAATTAACTTAATAATCAGTATCAGGATGACGTTTATAAAGGAATCTGTGTTCAAATTTAGCAAGGTATGAATCTATCTGCAGATGAACATACTCAGATTTTGAAGGCTGAACTTCAAGCATCTTTAAAGCATTTGAAGTGTTGAAGCTAGGAAATAGAAAACGCATGATGACCAGGTTGACAGGTGTCAGGCATTGGCTTGTGAAAGTCCCACTATATTGTTTCATGCTACTACAAGGGCACAGTAGTTCCTAAAAGGGTGGGAGAGAGGGTACAATGAAACTGATTGGAGTTAAAAGTGTGCATAAATCAGGGTTTAATGATTTCAAGGACAAAATTTTAAAATTATAGGTATTTGTTTTCAGTGCTGAACAAAGGTATATGTGTATGCTTAGGGATGAAAGGGGTGAAAATTATTAAGAGGCCCAGCACATGATTAATGTTCCTGTCTAGTGGGCATGCCACCCCTTCAAAATAGCTTGTGCTGTTACTACACTATGATTAACCTGTAAGGCAACAGAAAAATAGACTCATACCACAATGCACTCTATCATTCCCTGATATTGTTTAGGAGGTGTCATAGGAAAAAAAATGACACTTCAACTTGTGTAGGTGGGTGGATGGGGTTAGTGTGAAATTGGAAGGTATAGAGTCCTGAATATAAATGCTATTTATGATATCTCTATTTTGTCTGTTTTGTTATTGATTTTTTTCTCTGTTTTCATATATAAAGCATTTTTCTCAATATGAAGAATGAAATTTAAATTAAACAGAAGATTTAACTCTGATGCTAAAAGAAATATCAGACACACAGGTTTACAAGTTTCTTAAAATCATTTGTTAAATTAGTTTATATTTCTGAAAAATATCCTAAAGAGGGGAAAAATATCCCAAAGAGGGGAAAAATATCCCGAAGAGGGGAAAAATGGAACAGAACAAATATGGTTTGGTAACAGAAAATAATATAGTTTATTTAATTTCTTATAAATGTATCATCATCACAATTAGGTTTAATTGAGCACAAACTCTGGGCAGAACACTATGCTATGCATTAAGAATAGATAAAGCTAAGATATCATCCATGTTGCTCAAGGGATTTGTAATCTCTAGAGCATCTAGGCATGAGTATAAACAAATGAATGACAGTAAAAGTAAGATGAAGTTCAGTGCCAAGCAATTTCCGTAGACACTAAAGGTATCTGAGCCATATAAAACAGAGTGACTGATCTAAAATTTTAATTATTTTTATTTTCCTAGAAATATCTATATGTATATATGCATGTGTGTGTGTGGGTATGTGTGTGTATATATTTATGTATGAAAATGTTTTGTATATATAACATTGTCCCAGATTCTTGGACAACTTTTTGCAATACAGATACACTCACCATAGATGAAGTAAATCTCAAAGGTAATATAGTGGGAAAATAAAATCTGAGTCTGTAGCTATCAAATGATAAATCAGAGAGATAGTAATTTCAGCAGAAACAGGCCTTACAAGTCTGCAAACCACTGTACTTCTCTGTAGCTCAAAGTGACGGCACTATAAATGCTATTCTTTCATAGTAATGTTCAGGGTCAGTTTCTAAAATCACCCATTGATTGGCCACCCATAGAATTCATTTATAAAAGTGTCTGGGTATAATAATATCTTTTTTAATCCAGAATCTAGACTTCCGGAAATACTACCTACACAGGACATAGCTATAATTCCATTCATCCAAGCACTGAGCACTACTTTTGAAATCATGGTTTACTGTTCTGTTTCTCACAACCTAGTCAATTCTTTTCTTTTTTGTCAGTCACTCTATTGCTGAGTTCAATTATTTTTTCTTACAGTCTATCTTATATCTATCATTTAATCTCTAATAATTGTTACCTAATTGAGGCAATTCATTATTTCTTCACATCTAGATTTTTGGTTTCCTTACATGGAGACTTTTGCTACCTTTTCATAACCATGTCATCCTATAAACTGCTTGGAGACTAACTTAAAAAGCTGTTTTGATTATGTCATGTCTCCTCTTAATTTCCTTAGTTTCACACCTTTCCATGCTTTCATTGAACTGTTCTTTTTTTAAAAAAAATTAATTATAAGTTCCAGATACAGTGCAGAATATGCAGGTCTGTTACACAGGTAAACGTGTGCCTTGGTGGTTTGCTGCACCAATCAACCCATCACGTAGGTATTAAGCTCGATATGCATCAGCTCTTTATCCTGATGGTCTCCCTCCCCCTGCCCCACAATAGCCTCCAGTGTGTGTTTCTCGCTTCCCTGTGTCCATGTGTTGTCTTTGAACAATTCTTAATGATACCTAACAAATGACATAATATTTTCTTTTAACACAATCATTTTATCATTCTCATAATATCTAAGAGGGTAATGCTTTGAAGTTGATTTTTTATCTTAATATTGAATATGCTAATTAAGCTAGAGATTTTGTAAGCATATTTCCATGATGCATTTCTGCCTAGAGTGCAGAACTATGAAACAGGACATTGAAGTGGATTAATCCCTAATTAAACAGTGTATTCGTTTCTTGGTGTTTCCAAAGTACCATAAACTGAGTGACTTAACAGAAATGCATCGTCTCATCATTCTGGAGACTAAAATTCCAAGATCAAGAAGTCAGTAGGTAGGACTGGTTCCTTCTGAGGGTGGCAGGGAGAAACCGTTCTGTGCTTCTCTTTCAGCTTTTGGTGGTTTGCTGGCAATGTTTAGCACTTCTTGGCTTGTGGAGCATAATTCTAGTCTTCACACGACTGTTTCCCTTGTCTCTGCTTTTGTGTCCAAATTTCTCCTGTTTATAAGGATGCAGTCATAGTAGGGCCCATTCTCAAAAACCTCCTGTTACTTAATCATCTGCAAAGACCCTCTTTCCCAATAAGGTCACATTCACATATATTGAGAATTAGGGCTTCAACCTCTTTTAGGGGGACACAATTCAACCCATAACGAAGAGTAAGATATCATTTTATGTGGACTGCAGATTTTTTTTTTGAAATAGATTTCTTACGTGATCATGTTGCTATTCTTTTTTTTTTTAATTCCAATTTTTCTTTTATATACAGGGAGTATATGTGCAAGATTGTTACATGGGAATATTGCACCACATTGAGGTTTAGGGTACAGATCCTGTCATCCAGGTAGTGAATATGGTACCCAATAGGTAGGTTTTCAACCCACACAGCCCTCCTTGGTCTCTCCCCCATAAATAGTCCACACTGTCTATTGTTCCCATGTTTATGTTCATGTTTTTATAAACAATGTTTAGCTCTCACTTATAAGTGAGAACATGCCGTCTGTGGTTTTTTTGTTCCTACATTAATTCACTTAGGACTATGGTCTCCAGTTCTATCAATGTTCTTTCAAAGAACATGATTCAATCTTTTCTATGGCTTCATAGTATTCATAGTATATATATATATATATATATATATATATATATATACACCACATTTACTATTCAGTCCAGTATTGATAGATACCTAGGTTAATTCCATGCCTTTGATTTACATCTCTTTGCTATCATGAATACCATAATGATGAACATATAAGAACACATGTCTTTTTGGTAGAATAATTTATTTACCCTTGAGTATATATACCCAGTAATGGGATTTCTGGGTCAAATGGTGGCTCTGTTTCTTTGAGAAATTGCCAACTGCTTTCCACAGTGGCTGAACCAATTTACATTTCCATCAGTGGTATCTAAGCATTCCATTTGTCTGCGTTTCTGCCAACATCTGTTGTTTCCTGCCTTTTTAGTAATAGCCATACTGACTGGTACGAAATGGCGCCTCACCGTGGGTTTGATTTGCATTTCTTTGGTAAGTGATGGTGAGCATTTTTTCATGTGTGTTGGCCACTTGTACATATTCTTTTGAGAAGTGTCTGTTCATGTCCTTTGTCCATTTTTTTAATGGTGTTATTTGCTTTTTGCTTGCTGGTTTGTTTAAATTTCTTATAGATTCTAGATATTAGAGCTTCGTTGGATGCATAATATGCGACTCTTTTCCCTTATTCTATAGGTTGTCTGATTACTCTGTTAGCAGTAACTTTTCCTGCGCAGAAAGTCTTTAGTTTCATTTTTCTGCCTATGAGTAGCCAGTTATTCCAGCATCATTTATTGAAAAAGGAGTCCTTTCTCCATTGCTTTGGTTGGTGTTGTCAAAGATTAGATGGTTGTGGGTGCGTGGCTTTATTTCTGAGTTTTTCTGAGTTTTCTCTTCTATTCCATTGGTCTATATGTCTGTTTTTTACTAGTACAATGCTTTTTTGATTACTGTATCCTTGTAGTGTAGTTTGAAGTTGGATAGGAAAATAAGTCACAATATCTTTCTTTACATGTTCTCACTCATGAATAGGTGTTGAACAATGAGAACACATGGACACAGGGAGGGGACTCTCACACGCCAAGGCCTGTCCGAGGGTAGGGGGCTAGGGGAAGGATAGCAGAAGGTGGGGGAATAGGGGAATAGCATTAGGATGAATACCTAATATAGATGATGGGGTGATGGATGCAGCCAACCACCATGGCACATATGTAACAAACCTGCATGTTCTGCACATGTACCCCAGAACTTATAATAATAATAATAAAGAAAAACCCTAAATACTCCAGCAAAAGACTGTTAGAGCTGATAAGGTTATCAGTTTCACAAGGCTTCAAGATACAAAATCAGTGTACCAAAATCAGTAGGATTTCTAAACACCAATAATGCCCAGGCTAGGAGTCAAATCAAGAACATAATCCCATTTACAATAGCCACAAAGAACATGAAAACCTAGGACTATGGCTACCCAAGGAGGTAAAAGATCTTCAGAAGGAGAACTATAAAACACTGCTCAAACAAATCAGAGACTACAGACATGAATGAAAAATATTTCATGCTCATGATTTGGAAGAATCCATATGGTTAAAATGGCCACACTACCACAGTTTATAGATTCAACACCGTGCATATGAAACTACCAATGTCATTTGTCAGAAAATTAAAAAAAAACTATGCCAAAATTCATATGGAACCAAAGGAGAGCCTGAATGACCTGAGAAATCTTAAGTTATTCTTCTATTCATGAAAGTTTTCATTAGAGACTGTAAATTACATATAAAATATCTAAATTTTCCATTTTTAAATTCCTTTTAACAATTTTAAATATAGATTCAGAATACTTGATATTAAATTTCAGTTCTGTTTTTTTTTTAATAACTTCAGCAGTTTGGATTAGGAGGCCTGATAAAATACTGAAGTATTTCCAAGTGACATGCTGTACATTTGTTTATGTTCCAGTCAGCTGAGTTCATTGGTCTGCATGGTTATCTAATCACATTACTATACAATATTGCAAAGTAGAAGTCTGCGTAAGCTTTCCATGATTGGTCATCATAGAAAATAGAATCCCGATTTGCTATGGTTCCAGATGGTGGTTTGCTTATAATAGTTTAGATTTAATCATGATCATTGTAAACTAAACAAAGCTAAATTATACTGTTTTAGAGAGAATTTTTACGCTATTTGTAACCATGGACTCTCATGAAGGCATGTCCTTATTCATTGTAAAGATAGGAATAGACTATTATCACTATGACATTCTTTGAAGTTGACATTCTCTTTACCATGTGAAGAATTTAATCCTTAAAATTAGTGTTTCCTACCTTTGAATGTTATTTATTTGCTATTCGTTTTTTGAGCAAATCCAGATAGAGTTTTTTTCCCTTGTCGAGAAATCTGCTCTCCAGTAACATGGCAGGTATGTTGAGATTATTACTAATATTACCAATTTGTTTTGAGAAAATATTTTAGTGTACATAACCATAAAATATCCCTAGTTTTTAAATTATTTATTGGCAGATATAAATTCAGTGTGCAATATTTTATGCTAGCTGTCCAGAACCTAGCTCTATATGGCTTACAGAACATTTATTTTTACCACCTAAGTCATAAAAGTTGTTTTCCGTATCTTCAGTCAAACTTAACTACAGGCAAAAAGAAGTAGAAAAATTACCTGTCACATTATTCACAGGCCAGACCAAGATACTGTAATACCATGGCCCACTAAGCTAATTTAGAAGAAAAAATGGAAAGAGGTTTTTAAAAGATGGCATTTATATGTAATATATGTAGAAGGGTTTAGGGTTTTGACAGTTTGAGATTGTATCCTCTTTAGAGAGAATGCATAATGACTTTTATTTCTTCTGAAATATGCATAACTTCTTGAAGGTAACTTTCAACTCTCATTAGCACTTTTCAAAGCAAGTTTTCCATCTCTATGAAAGCAGAGGGTACAACATATCTGAAATTTGAATACAGTGAATGTTTACTTATCAACAATTCAGTCACTTTTCCTCTTGTTTTTTTTTTAAATATTTTATTGCATTTTAGGTTTTGGGGTACATGTGAAGAACATGCAGGATTTTTGCATAGGTACATACATGGCAATGTGGTTTGCTGCCTTCCTCCCCATCACTTTTATCTGGCATTTCTCCCCATGTTATCCCTCCCCAACTCCCACCCCCCACTGTCCCTCCCCTACTTCCATTCCTTTAATTGGTGAAGGGGAAACCTGAATATGAATGTAAAAGTTGAGGTTTGTTGTTTTGTTTATATCTATGAAGTCTCAATAATCAATACCAAAAGACTACATCTAATTCCACCTAGAATGAGAGATGTGTTAAGATCTTTTAGTGGGAATGAATTTGTAAGAGTGTAGTTGTAGGAATCAAACTTGCCTGGATTTAAATTCTAGCCTTGTTTCTTACTGGATTGTAACTTTTATAAATAATTTAATGTCTTTAATCTTTAATCTCATCTACAGAGTGAGAGTCAAGATACCTGCCTCATGATTATGTTGAGAATTACATCAGGGTTTCTCAAATCGCAGGACTATTTGCATTTTGCATCCAGTAATTCTTTGTTGTACGGGGCTCTCCTGTGCTTTGAAAGAGGTTTAGTAACATCACTTCCCTCTGCCCACTAAATGCCACTGTAGTGACCATTCTCCCCAAGTTGTAACAACCAAAATAGTCTCCAGATATTGCTAAATCCCCTCTCCCCTCAAAGGATACAATTGGCCCCAGTTGAGAATTCTGAATTGCATGAGTATCTACATCTATATTTATCTAGAATCGGAGTTTGCACAGTTCCTGGCATAATGCTCTATAAACTTTAGCTATGATTATCTCACAGAAAAATTAAATTTTCTCTGAAGAACTGTACTCTTAAAGAACGTAAACATTATTTTCTCCCTACATTTGTGCATGTGTATAGACATATTTGAGTATTTATACACACACACACACACACACACACACACACATATATATATATATATATAGAGAGAGAGAGAGAGAGAGAGAGAGATACATTATATTATCTATCTTCCAATTATTTTCTATGTAATGAGGGGCAGAGCAAAACAGATAAAACCATCAAAACTTGTTAGTTTCATGCTCTTTGCCACTAAATATTCTATAAATCACCCAGACTTTGTAAGACAGTCTTGTCTTGCATGACTTTGGACTTCAGTTTATCTAATTCTTCTATGTGACCCCATAGGTAGAACACCTAGATGGGAAATTACATACAGTAGACTGAATAGATTCTTATCTTTTATACAAAATCTTTCAGATTGTAACTAGTTACGATTTTCCCTCTAACATCACAGTCAGGTCCAAAAACATAGTCCTAAGATTTTTTTTTTTTTTTTTTTTTTGTAAATGCTATTGATTCTTAAAATGGGTAGGAGCATGTGAAAATATAAAACTAGTTCAGGAAATTCCATTTTATTAATGTTAATAATAACAACATCTTGATTTGTTTAGTTTTCTATGTATTTCAAGGCCTTTTCTCTTGTCTCATATAATCACCAGAGCTCTGCTATTTAGGTAGGGATTACTGTCACCATTTTATGGATGATAAGACTCAGACAGTCATATTAAGTGGCAGATCTGGGATAAATACTGTTACTCATATTGAAGCGTCCCCATTCTCATAAGTCTTCAAATGTTAAAGCACAACTCCAAGGTAATAGCCAATTGCTATATGTTCTCACACTTGGAGTATTTTCCATGTATTTACCTTTCTTTCCCACCGTGTCAGGTCACTTCATCCTTCACAGTGCACTCAGGTGCACTCCCTCTAATAGGCATTGGTAATGCTTTTAGTACATTGCTCTTCATGAACTGTGCTCTTAAAAATTCTCCTGGACACTCCTTGAGTTGAGTTTTGTAGTAAGAGCACATGGACGTTGTTAAGGTTGATGGCTCAATGTTTTACAAGTTTCAACACATTTTAAGTTAAATTGATTGTTTGGATCCTTCTTTTATTGAACAATGTGAAGGCCTTGAGTGCAGGTGTTACTTAGTGCCTTGGAGGAACACCTGTGTTATACTCTTAATGGTGTGGCCTCAGTGGTAATAACATATTAGCAAACCTAGCACTGCTCCAGCAATGATTCTGAAATGTGAACTATAAAAATGACTGCTAATGAATTTACACTGGCATACAGGTACTATAGGATAACAATTATGAAGAATTGTATTGATCATGTGGTATATTCGTTTGAAATCCTATCACATAGAAATCATTATTAATTCTATACTTCCAATTAAATTACTGATAATCTCAGTTTCAGTCTGTTGGCCAAGGTTATTATAATTATAATGGCTAACGTTTATAGAGTAATTACGATGTAATGGTATCATGTTAAACATCTTCTTATATATAAATTCATTTATTTCTTTGAAAGTTTAAGTAGCCTTCATGGCCACATAAATATGAAGGATGAATCTGAATCCAGGTATCTGATTTTAGAGTGAGTTCTCAGCTTCCACCGTACGCTTTTCCTCTAGCGCATTTATAGAGATGTACCTCAAGTCAAGTCCCCCAAGTTCGTCTTTCAGCTCTTAAGTTATATTTTATTTGTGTTAACATTCAGCTTTCTTCATCCTCATTGTAGTTTTTTTCCCCCTTTGTTTTACTCGTGTGTGTGTGTGTGTGTGTGTGTGTGTGTGTGAATATACTCCTTATACACTCCATTTCCAGTTAATCAATGTAGAACATATATAGCATTACTCAGTAACAGATTTCTGTAGTAGCTCAGGCTTTCTTTGACGAAACTGATACTTTATTATGATAATATTACCCATTACTGTATGTACTAATCACCATTATTATAGAAACAGTTTAAGATAGTTGCCTTCATTTAACATCATGTGAATACTTGGAAGTAATATTTAGATTAAACATTGTTACCTAATTGTTTTATGAATTCAGATCTTAGGCCCATGTCATCTGTGTGAGAGCAGGATGGTGTTATATCCCACAGTTTCTAATATTTAAATTCAATAAAATAAATATCAGGTATGACATATACAATTTAAGATTTTGAAAGTGTAAATCAAACTGCACATAATTTTAAAGACATATATCATTTTATATGTATGCATATATATTTTATATTAAAATATTCAATAAATATATTTGAATTTTATATTCAAATAAACGATATATAATCAAATCATTATATATATATCTAAAATAAATATGTATTTATTTTATATATATTTTATATCTATATAAATCTCTCTATATACTTTTATCCCCTTAGTCTCAAGACATTCTTTTTTAAATGTATGTACATATACATAATCTCAAATTTCTTAAGTTTCTGGAGAATCACATCTCATTGCATAGCAGATGTTTCCTCTTTTAAGGTATAAGCTATCAGTGAAAAGTATTAGATGAGCTCTTGGAGAGATATGGAAAACCTACATATGTTAGCTTTTGGGAGCTTAAAATGAACTAATATTTTTCTGAGCAATTTTCCTTACTGGTGTCTGTTCTTCATTTGCCTTTTGTCCCACAAATGTGTTTTAGTCTTAACCAAAGCTGAGCCAACTAACCAGACCATGTGGCATTGAATTATATGCTGTGGCAAATGGACCATGTTTCATTTCAAAAGATCTGAACTTGAAATCACTCCCAACAATTTTAAAGCAAATGTCTTTCCTCCTGTCAACCATTGCCTAATTTAATCCTTCCATCTGCATTTCTAATTGCGGTAAAGAAAAATCTGTGTTAAACAAAGAGGATTTTTTTCCTCTTAGGAAAGACAATTTTAGACATATGGATAAATGAATGATAGCATTTTTATTTATGCCTTAAAATGACTTTTAATTATTTAAATTTAGTTTTTAGGTACCTGATGTTTACTTTGAAACACATTTTAATAGTCTCATAAACGTTTATATATCCCTTTACTTGTAATGTCAACCTAATTAAAATGGAAATAATTAATTGCACCACATTATTTAATATCAAAATATTGTATGTGTATATTCAACATTATATTTAAATTGTTATTTCTATGCTTGACACAGTGAATGCATTTCACCAATGCTTTCTTACACCAAACAGTAAAATGATTTTTATTATTTGTGGCTCTGTCATGTTGGACACAATATGAAAAATCCCACTTTATTTTGATAAAGTGATTGAATATAATATATGTGTTAGAAGCACAGGATATCTGGTGATTTGGGGCAAGTTATAAGTTCACAGCAATATACTGACATAAAGAGTGTCAGAAGCTGGCGTTTTAGACTTTTTTTCTCTTAAAATACTTTGAGTAGATTGAACAAACTAAATGAATAATACTATCTCCCATAGAAGTATTTATTGTTCTAGGTAAAAATTGAAGTCAGTTGACAAAATGGCTTGACATACCCCACACAGTAGCTGACCCATGAATAAACAGAGAGTTTCATTCCAAACGCATAAATTTAATATCTTTCATAAATGCCAAATACCAAAACCAAAAACCAGATTGTCAACTTTAATTATGTTATTTTTATAATATCTTTAGCCATAAACCATACTTTCAGTAAAGATATATGGCCATAGTTATATTGTAAAAGTATTTACCCAAAGTTGTAGAATTTTTGCTTTAGCAAAATTAAGCTGCGTGCTTCTTAGAATTTGTCAGCATTTATTTAAATTGTTATCAATTCCAAAAACACAATAAACAGTTGATATTTTTATAAACCAGGCTTTAGATAAGATATACAATCACAAAAGTATATATGTTAATACCTATTAAATATTTAGATTAAACATTATTACTAATTGTTTTATGTAATTTATACAATCACAAAAGAATATATATTAATACCTATCTAAATATTTAGAACTTGAACTTTGTTATGTGTATAGGGATTTTTCCCAGTGTTAATGACCTATCATCCTCTCTTCAAAAACGATGAATTTGAGTCTTATTATCTATATATTGTAACTATTGGTAGAAGAGTAGATAGGAAAATAAAAGATAAGGCAGAGAGGTATGATATAGTTTAGTATATAGGTGAATATATATATTCATTTCTATCTGAATTCTTTATGGAGTAATAGTCACTCAGCATTAATTAGTTAATAATCATTAATTAATTTAAAACATTTGTGGAATGCATAATATAGGTATTTTTCCATTTTCTGAACTTTAATACACAGTGTTAAGTGCTATATATTTCTATATATATAACATATATATAAACATAATATGTATTTGTGTGTGTATATGTATATATATAGAGAGAGAGAGGCAGAGAGAGAGAGAGAGAGAGCTAAAAATAACGTTTGTGTGTTGACATACACACATTCATTTCCATGTGCATTGACATACACACGCACTTTATTTTTAGCTCTTTCTATATATATGGCCCAATAAAGCCCAATAAGGTCAAAGAGAAGCATTTAATTCTGACTGAGAAGCCTGGAAACGATAATTGAACTAGACTTTACAGCCTCAGTAGATATGTATTACGCAGGGGAAATAGCAGAGTTAAAGGGTTTGAACAAAAATCCACACTGTGATTCAGCATTATCAGTTTCAGCACAGTTTTATGAGAACTGGAAAGAGGCTGCGGACATAGACTAAAGCCAAATTAGGGAGAGCTTGAAATTCTGTATGCAGGATTGGTAACATTTTCAAGCTTACAGAAAAGTTGCAAGACTAGTAACAGAATAACGCCAATAATAATCCATAGCCCTATATACGCTTTACCCGGATTCATCTGTCGTTTATACTTTTCCCCATTTAGCAATCATTTTTTCTCCCTTTCTCTCCTTCTCTCTATATAACCTTTTTCTTGAAATATGTCAGAGTATGTTACATACATCATATTCTTTTACCTTAAACATGTCTTTGTATGTTACCCAGGATAAGGAACATTCTTTTATGTACCTCAATGCAGTAGCAACTTTAGTAAATTTAAAATTAACATAGTGTCTTTTATCTAATCTACTGCTTATAGTCTAGTTTTTTCACTTGGCCTAATAATGTCCTTTATAGCCTTTATTTATTTATAGTACAAGATTCAATCTAGGATCAGATATTTCATATAGTTATGTTTTTAAAACTCATTAATTTAGAATATTTTCATAGCCCTACTTTATATCTTTTATTTTTTAACATCTTTTTTCAGTTTTATACTGCAGTAAAATACATATAAAATTTACCATCTTAAAAAATTTTTAGGTATGCAGTTATTATGCATAGATTCATATTGTTTGAAACCATCACCACTATCCATTTCCAGAATTCATTTCATCTCATTAAACAGAAACTCTATACCCGTTAAACAATGATTCCCCACTCCCCTCTCCCACCAGACCCTGGCTACCACCTGTTACTATCTATCTCTATGATTTTGACTATTCCAGATACCTCATATAAGTGGAATCATCCAGTACTTGTTTTTGTATGATTTTCTTATTTCACTTAGGATAATGTCCCCAAGGTTCTTTCATATTGTAATATATGCCAGAATCTCCTTCCTTTGTAAGATTGAATAGTATTCCATTGTTTGAATAGGCCACATTTTGCTTATCCAGTCATATGTAGATGGATACTAGGTTCTTTTTATTAGCTACTGAGAATAATGCTGCTGTGAACATGGTTATGAAAATATCTCTTCAAGCCTGGAGAACATGACAAGACCCCATCTCTATGAAAAATACAAAAATTAGCCAGCCTTGGTGACACAGACCTTTGGTCCCAGTTACTCAGGAGGCTGAGGAATAAGATCACCTTAGGTCAGGAGGTTGAAGCTGCAGAGAGCTGTGATTGCACCACTGCGCTCCAGCCTAGGCAATAGAGTGAAACTCTGAAAGAAATACAACAACAAATATCTCTTCAAGACCTTACTTTCAATTCTTTTGGGCATATATCCAGAAGTGGAATTTCTGAATCATATTGTAATTCTACTTTTAATTCTTTGAGGAACCACCATACTATTTTTAATAACAGGTATCCCATTTTACATTCTCATCAATAGTGCAAAGCGTTCCAATTTCTTCATATCATTGCCAAAACTTGATATATTCATAGTTTTTTTTCATAGTAGCCATTATAATGAGTGTGAGGTCGTGTCTTATTGTGGTTTATTTGTCTCATATGACACTGAAATTTTTAAAAGTCTTCCCATGTCTTCTACTGTTTTAATAAAATATTCCTCATTTTGGGTTTGTCTACTTTTTCCTCATCATTAGGTGTAGCTTATACATTCCTGCCCAAACCACCCTGTATATATTGCTCAGGGTTTGATTCTTTATGTGAATTAGTGAAAATTAAAAGATTTTAAGCATGAAAACATCCTCATCAGGTATGCATTTTAGAAAGGTGGCTTCAATGTTGAAACATAATATGGATAATAATCATGAAGACCAATTGTAGGGTTACTGCACTAGTCTAGGCAAGAGCGATTGGCAGTGAGGATGTGGTGGCAATGCGGATTAGCATGAGTCCTATAACTCTGGATAATTCATGGCTTAGGCAACATCAAGGTTCTGCTTATACATACAGAGTTGCAGCTAAGTACCGGATTCCCAGATCATAAAAATTGTTCATTCCCTAGTTACTCCTTCATGAAGAAACCCTTTTCCCTTTCATGCTTGCTAGTACGCACACTCTTATCAGAATCAGCAGAGATCTGATGTCAGCCATCAACTCATGACCTCAATGCCACCAGACCCTTTGAGCCCGTTTGTTCCTCCCTCAATAAGGACTCTTTAGTGTCTTTCCTTCTGAGTTCTGTACCGAAATCTGACATGAGTCATTTGTGTACCACAAAAGAAAATTTGTAGCAATGATTGTTTTAGTAAATGTTTGCTCAAATCTATGTATGTTTTCTAAGCCTTTATTTCTAGGTATGTATGGAAAAGATTTTATTCCCATTAAAAAAACAAATTGAATTGCATCAGCAGGAAGTAGGGAAATTGTTAAGGGGAAATAAAATCATTTATTTATGTATAATGCAGACTCAAGACCTCATTCTGGTAACAGAGTTGGTCAGAAAAAAAAGATAAATTCGGAGGAAGGTGGCAGATAGGCTTATTTGCCTTCTCTTTAACACTTCCTCTTTCTCCAACCTTCATTTACTCTTCAGATTGAGGGCCCCTAGATGTATATTGCTTGTTTTTCTGTTAAACTATATTTAGATAACATTTAATTATAATTTTACAGCATAGATTAGCTGTATATTACTGAGGTTTTTTAAGCTGTATTTAGATAACATTTAATTATATTTTTACAGCATAGACTTCTGGTTTTAAAGTTTTGGAATAGTAAATTGTTCCCTATATTAGTATCTGTGTTTATTTATAAATTATTGGACTACAAATTGCATCACTAGAACATATCCTCAGGGTGAATAAAATAACTACTTTCTTCAGAGTGTTGCCTTGTAGCTCAGTATCTTTTGATGGGAAAAAAACCCAGAGGAAAATATTTTTCACAAGACTGGTGAGGAAGAGAACCTATGACCACATTCTTCAAGCCTGCTTAGCTACCTGGACCTCTCAGCAAGTTTTAGCAACTGTTCTTTACATCACTGTGATATTGTATGTCCTCAGAAGGGACAAAGGGAAAGGAACAAAGAGTAACAGAACAAAGGAAGCCTTGCAGCTCTAAAGGTTGTTGATCCATTTCTTTTTAAAGTGCCAAAGGATTTATTTAAGTCTGAGGAAAACCTCCATACAGATGAAGATTTCATTCCCAGCACCTTGGTTAGAAACAGGTACTGTTACTACCCGTTTGGTGAGGAATACTTGATAGAAAAGCAAATCCATTGGAAAAGCAAATGCCAATCCTGATATTTAGAGGAAAAGGAGATATTGGTTTCCCTTTTTTGCTAGTCTAACTAAAGTCAGAGGAACTGGCCTATTTTTCTTACATGAAAACATCTTTGCTGCTGGGGATGTCAGAAAATAACGGAGAAGGAATAACAAAAAAAAATCATTTTGCCACATTAAGGACAAAAGATATCTTCTTTAAGCTTAAATTCACCTAAAATGTACATAATATTTGAGGAGTAATATTGCAGAACTCCTTACAGCTGAAACCACTAGATGTTCACTAACAGATCTTTCTGGTAGAGCAACAGATGTGGCCTTTACAGTTTTTGAATCCCAGCTGTGCATTCAGAGACTTGAATGGACTGTGTTTAATTTATTCTAAATCGTTATTACAATTTGCCTGTACTTGAGGCCAACAGAAGAGTGTAAGGAAAATCTAGCATACTTCCGTTCCTTTGTCCTAGTTCTCTAGCTGAAGTGTCAGAGAAGAGCAAAGCAATTTTGAGTCACCACTTGCTTTGCTGTAGACAGGTAGGTGGGCAGGAAAGCGTACATTTCAGGGGCATGGGTGGCTGTCTGCGGTAATTTTACTGAGTCAGTGCATATCTTTAACGTAAAATTTAACAAGCAATTGAGTTGCTTATGTTTATTTTTTTGAAATATCTTTTATACCACACCAAGAGGAGAGAAAAAGACCAAAAAAGCTATTGAACTGCAGTTCATTCAATGAATGTATAAAAGAAAATTACACAGAGCAGAGGAAGAAGGTGTATTGTGAAGTCTGGCTTATATTTTGAACCTGAAGAAAATTCTGGCATTAAGCCAATGTTTTTCAGATGAGTATTCCATTGAACTTAGATTATATGTCTTTTAAATTCAAGTGTTATTCATAAATATCATATGCACACAATGTTAAAGGAATGGAAAGCAAATAATAGTATAAGGAGAAAAAGCAATTTATAACCTCATATTCACTGTTACATTTTATTATATTTTACCTCAGATGTTTTCTAAGTATTTTACATAAATGATAGTATGCATATAATTTGCAAGTATGCTTTTTTCCTTCCACTCTGCTAACTTTATATGTACTTTTGTCATATCAAAAACTTTCTTCAACTCATAATTTGAGACAAAATCACATTTGTGTAATCCTTGATAGATTTACATATATGCAATAAATAACCTAATCTCTATTTTATGGGAAAAGGCAATAGAGTATACAGAAATAAAGGAGGTATAGAGGGGTTGATATATGATTCACTAGTTTCTTTTTTTTCAAGGGTCGTAAAACATCCTTTGAAATGTTAGAAAATCAGTTAACAACTACCAGGTAGTTCAAATTGGTTATAAGTTGGCATTTATTAAAAACTTGTGATTATGCTTCTCAGTCACACCTGTAAAAGAGGGCAGACGTTGACTCCTAATAAAGGATTTTGTGAAAATGTTATCTTTGAAGATCAATCCTATTATTCTATTTTAATTGTTCTGGATGAAGCTCAAGCATCTGTGAGTTTTAATAGTTCTCCAAGTGATTCAAATGTGCAGCTAGGATTGAGAAACAATGGGTTAGAGACAGAAGAACGGGTGACATGGGAAACATATACACACTAATCAATCTGAAATTTGAGAAATTTAGAATCATATTAAGTAAAAACTGAGTGTAATAATGCTAAGAATTTTTGTCTGAGGTCACTATGTCAGTGACAAAACCTGGATTAGAATCCTATCATTTGATTCCCATTGCTACCAGAATGGGTGGAAACTTAAATATGATGTCCTACAGATGTTATTGTTAATTATTTATTCCTACTAAGTGAGAAGTAAATGGATAAATTAATAATAACATCTATGTGACATGATATTTAATTTTGAATGAATTAGTCCACAGTCCACAATCTGAAGTTGTGGCATACCTTCCAATTACAGATTGTGGACTATGGCTAATTTATTCAAAAATGTCATTTTTATTAAAATATTGTTCCTCTTTTAATTTTTTAAGTAAAATTAGCTCCACTTTTTCCTAAACCTTTATTTTCTCTTTTAAAAAATATTCCAGAATATAAAATTTATTATAAGCAGTTTATCTGCGAAACATGTCCTGTGTCCAGTGCTTTATTTATTGAACAGGAAATCCATTCTCTAAAGACACAGACGGCCTGCAGTGCAGACACAAGAGGTACTTTTGTTCTGCTCTTCTTTTCATCCTCTCTCCCAGTGTGTCTTTCGCCTTCATGCTTCCACAGACTTTGGCATACGTCTTGAATGCAAAATGAGACAATCCTTTAAACATTGTTACAGCAATTGTGTAGGAGGTATGAAATTTGAGAAGCAATGAGTCTTTTAGATAGAAGTTGATTTAATAATATTCTCAGTTTTATAATAGGTTAAATTCATGGAAACTATACTGATCTTTTATTTTTCCATCACAAGCTTAGTGAACGTCTATAACATGCATAGTATAAATTGCCTCCAGAGTGGCATCATAATTGAAGTTGCAAATGTTACCATTTTGCCATTATGCATAGCTTAGATTTTATTTATGTCATTGACTTTTATTATCTCTAAAATATTTGCCAAACAAAATAAATGCTGATGTGTACCTCTATTCTGAGCCATCTCCATAAAACGTATACCAAAAAGATAATCCTCTTGATCCAAGGCCCTGTGTGATTGGTTTTTTTTTAGTAGTAACAATTGTTTGTACTAAGCCCTCTTTCTGTGTGGAGTCAGTTTCACTTTGGAGCAACAGTGTATAATTGCAGGATCACATACTAGAAGTTTTCAAGGACAGGTCTATTGGCTCACATGTGTTGAACATTGATTTTGGCCTCATTGTCACAATTCAACTGAGCTAGCCAGCAGGGGAAAACAGTGTACTCTCACACGTTGGAAACAATGAAAAGTGTACTCCCCCCCAAAAAATAGAATTTTTAAGGATATTCATGTAACTAAAGACCTCCATTTAGAAATTAGAATGGTTTTATTAACCGAAGCATGGAAAAGATTTTATTAAAGAATGTTAAAATACGTATGTATAGTATTTCTAACATTGTCATATATATAGTATATATGACATATTATTTTAATAAAGGTATGGAGTATGTTTCTTTCCTTTTTTAAATCTTTGTAGTTTACTCACATATGTATATTTGTGACTGTATATAATTCTTCCATTTTGGGGACCATGGTTACAATAAATAGCAGTGCTCGTATTTTGTTTATTCTCAGCGTTTTTTCTTTCATTAAAGCGTGTGCACTAAGCAAAGGATAAAACTAGATACAGTATTGCGAGATACTGGACAGTATTGCTAAGGGGAAATTGACTTACATACGCCTTCACTCTCCCATCTCCCTTCCAACTGCTAGTCACTAGCAGTCTTTGTATTGTGAATGACTGGCAAGTTTTTGTTTGTTTGGTTTTTGTTTGCTTATTTTTTTGAGAAGGGGTTCGATCTGTTGCCAGGCTGGAGTGCAGCAGCGCAATTTTGGCTCACTGCAACCTCCACCTCCCAGGTTCAAGTGATTCCCCTCCCGCAGCCGCCTGAGGAGCTGGGACTACAGGAGTGCACCACCATGCCTGGCTAATTTTTTGTATTTAGTAGAGATGGGGTTTCACCATGTTGGCCAGGATGGTCTCCATCTCCTGACCTCGTGATCCACTTGCCTCGGTCTCCCTGTTTGGATTACAGGCGTGAGCCACCATACCTGGCTGATTGGCAGTTTTAATGAGTTTAGGAAGGTTACCTGGCAGTATTAAGTGCCACTATGGTAACTAGAACAAGCACTGATCTCTCAAAGTCTATCCTGAGCTGTCCCACAAATTAGTTCTCTTTATACTGGGTAAGTCAGTCACTTTCTTTATGCTAGTTTTTCCAGATGTAAAAAAGGAAATTTACCTAATTTCTAATATCTTTTCCAGCCCTGAAATATCAATTCTAAATTTAAAATAGGAAGCTAAAATTAACTTCTAAAAATTGTTAATAAGCTTCTATTTTATGAGATTTTATTCTTATACATTTACATGTTAAGGACTTAAACATATATGATCTCATTTAAATACAAGTAGGAAAACGTAGAGAATCACCTGTGTAAGCAGATTTTTCTAGCTTTCTTAGGAAATTATGAAATGAGAGTTGTTCAGCAAACAATCTGATAGCTAATGCCATTTATGCACTTTTCTGTGTGTTTATATAATCTTGTCTCTCTTCTTTTTTGTTTTTTCAGCAATGTCAATGACTGTCTTTTTCCTTATGCATTCTACATACAAATAATGACCTGCAGCATAAAAATATCTGTTGAACTGTTACAGATGAAGGAGAAAGGATGAAAATATTTAAGAAATTTTCTCAGGGCCACACAAATGGCTATGATGCTTTAGTCACAGCATCTTAAGTCACTGTATTCTTCTTTTCTGGTCTAACGAATTACCATTATTTACTAGGTTGAATTTTAATCCTCAAATAATACAACGAAAATCTTATCAAATATTCTGAACATTTTTGAGTCATAAAGCCATCTTCCCATCTTCTTCCCTTTTGTGTGGAATTTTTGATCATGTGTGATTCTGATAAAGATTCAGAGATGTTCTGTTCACATAAACATATGTTTATCAATGTATCTGAAGAAATACTAACCGCTGAAGATGCAGTTTAATACAATCCACTAATATAATAATGTGTTGGCATTTACTGAACAGTTTTCTCTGCCAGGAACTATTCTAAGTGTTTTGCTTACTGTTCTTATTTAATAATATTGGATATTACTATATAACTATTGTTAGAATAGCTATGAGGAAAATGTAGTATGCTATATATGCAAAACAATAACAATATGTAATAGCACTCTGAGAATGGTATCAAGAGTGCAATATTACACATGAGAAACTGATTTCAGAGACCTAAAGTGCATAATTAAAGTCACCAAAGGTGGCAGCAGAGCTAGAATTCAAACCCAGGCCCCAAATTTCTACTTAACTAAGTGTACCATGCTATCTGTATGGAGAGTTTTGTGAGAATTATTGCTCTTCAGATTTAGTTATTCTATCAAATCACAATAAGAGAACTTACTAATTGTATTGTGAGATGTGGTACTTTGATTGAGGTACTTTTACAAAGGCAAATAATAGTTTCAAGTGAAATTAAATTTGGACACTCAGCTTTTCTAAAAATACTTTATAAATGTGAAATGCGCTAAATTATAAATAGTTAACTGAGAGAGAATTGTTATTTGTAAAATATTGGTCATAAATTTTGTTAAAAGAAACAGTTTTTCTGTTTTCTTTTCCAACTTGAAATCTCCCTTCAATTGATTCATATATCAATTAATTACCGTTGAGAGAGACCCGAGGGCAGCAGGAAATTGCGTCCAAGTTAAAAAGAAAAAAGAGGCAATTTGTTTTAAGTCTAGAAGTTTAATGTTCAATTGAAGTTTAATCAGAAGTGACCCATTGTTTGAAAAGTAAAACATCAAGATCTTTTTAATTTCACTGTCATTAAATTAGGACTGGAGAAAATCGAGATAACTGATTATTCTCAAAGGAAAATTAAAGAAAGATGCTATCAGAAATCAACTAAAAGCATATTTTCTTTCTTTATATTTTAATTCACGAAGGAAATAGTCTGCTCTATGTTGAAGATTGGATGATTTGTAGAACTGAAGCATAGTATATAGCCTTCAGAGACATTCATTGAGAAACAAACTAAGCCATACATGTTTTATCTACTGGGGCTAAAATAGTGGCTTTCTTTAATACCTATTCATTCAATTAAATGGAATTTTTGCTTTAGTGAATTGCAGAATTAATTTAGTGCCTTTATTGATTTCCAAATGAATAAATGAAAAGAATGATGAAAATAAATGGATTTAGCTAAAGGAAAACAGTGCCCTAAATTACAGATATTCCAGAAATCATTCTTAGTCTTTGAAATTAAATCTGTGCTCCCTTGAATCCATAGAAAAATAAAGACTTGCATTTAGTCTTTGGTAAGTAGTAGCAGGAATAGAAATACATCCAGGGACAGCTGACTGTATTAATATGAAGTTATTCATATGCTGCCAAATGAAGTACCATGGGGTGGGCTACAGGAGGAGAAGAGGGAAGGACAACTGGGACAGATTTAAAAACCATTCATTTCTAGAATAGTGCATTTTTAAATTTCTGCACAGTTTTACCTATATTGGGATTAATATTTGACAAAAAGATTTTCAAATAAGTAACAGTAAGTGATAAAATTTCAGATAAACTACTGTTCCTGGTTTCATTTCCCTGGGTATTTTCACCCAGGTTATGAAACATGAGGTCATGACTATAAAGGTACTCTCTTCCTACTCCTAGCCAAAGGACTTTGAAGGGCTATCGTATCTCTCTCTCTCAGGATTTGACCAATGTATTTGTTTCTTCTTAACCTGATGTTTAGATTCTTTTGCCTTTAACTTTAAGACCTTTAAATCCCCCATTTCTTTCACAGTTGATTAAATATAGCCCTGAGAAAAGCACTGCCTTACTGTTTAACAGAAAGCTTTTCAAGAGGCTAACAGGCTCTGGCCTCAAAGAAATGCTGTGAGGCCTTATCAGAGACACGAGGTTTTATTCATACTAAAACCACAGTAAAGTTTGGATTCCTTAGGATTGAGACAATTTCTCCTCTTCACCATCCCAAATCTGAGAATATCATTTTTACTTTTCCTATCTTGCAATTTATTTGTGTAATTTCTGCATTCTCAATGATATATAAAATATAATTGTGTATGTTAATAATGTCATTCATTGTGTTACTATGATGTTAGGTGTTGCAGCTGTACCCCAGGGATAGCCAGGATCCGTCAGTTAGAGCTGAATCACTTATAATGAGCCTTCAGAGTGTCTTTCCCTCCTCCATGACTCCTCCTGGACCCTCCTTCAGAACTTAGGTGACTGGGTGTTAAATAATTATAGAATCATCTATTGGTGTGTCTGATATGCAGAATATCTATCTCCCAAAAGAAAGGAGACAAGTTAGAGCCAGGTGTGGTGCCTCACACCTGTAATCCCAGCACTTTGGGAGGCCAAGGCGGGTGGATCACCTGAGGTCAGGAGTTCAAGACCAGCCTGACCAACATGGAGAAACCCCGTCTCTACGAAAAGTACAAAATTAGCCGGTCGTGGTGGTGCATGCCTGTAATCCCAGCTACTCGGGAGGCTGAGGCAGGAGAATCGCTTGAACCCTGGAGGTGGAGGTTGTGGTGAGCCAAGATCACGCCATTTCACTCCAGTCTGGGCAAGAAGAGTGAAATCCTGTCTAAACAAAAAAAAAAAGAAATAAAGGAGACAAGTAAGGGAAAAAAAGCCCTCAGTTAACCATTTAGTGACTTGATGTTATGGTACTAATTCCTTTACTAAACAGTCCAAACTTCATGTGAAAATGAAGGTATCTATTTCCTAGTTAGTGAAATGATCCAAAATAGTTTCATACGTTTTGTCTTAAAAATTGAAATATGATAAAGTAGTGCCTGGATTTAAAATTATTGAAGAATGGGCAAGCACAGATTTTAAATTACAACATTGCCCATGGTAGTGTATTTTATTCATGTATGAAATTTAAATGAAATGAACATAAGATTTATTTTTTCTCACTTGAGATGATTCTCAAAAATATGTAAATAAATGCTATACTACATTATAATTTAGCAAGAGTAAAAATACATAATTTATCCAGAACATCTGACTATATTAATTTGAAGTCATTCATATGTTTCATTTGGCTATTATCTGTGTTATAGACAATATATTTCAAAATGGTTAAGAGCACAGATAATGCCTATGTTTATTTCCTGGTTTTACTGCTTGGGCAAGATATTCAAACTCATCGTGCCTCAGTTTCTTTGTCTATACAACTGGGATAATAATAACATTTACTTACAGGATTTTCTGAGGGTTAATTGAACTAATATCACAATGTATTTTATTAGCATTTGCTATTATTCATAATTCATAAAATATTTTTTCAATTCAAACTATAGAATACAAGGACTGACATAATCTCCTATACGTTAGGATATATCTATCTATAGATATTCTCTTTACTTTGAGGAATATCTGTAAACATATACCTTTTACACATTAGCGATTCTCAAGTGATATAAAATACCCCACAATACTCTGCTCCCACAAAGTAAGCATGCCAGATGCCAGAATCTCTCTCTCTCTCTCTCTCTCTTTTTCCCCAAGACAAACTCCAGCTCTGTTACTCAGGTTGGAATGCAGTGGGGCAATCTTGGCTCAGCTCACTGCAACCTCTGCCTCTTGGGTACAAGCGATTCTCCTGCCTCAGTGTCCTGAGTAGCTGGGATTATAGGTGCATGCCACCACACTTGGCTATTTTTTGTACTTTTAGTAGAGACCGAGTTTCACCATGTTGGCCAGGCTGGTCTTGAACTCCTGAGCTAGTGATCCGCCCACCTCCGCCTCCCAAAGTGCTGAGATTATAAGTGTGAGCCACCACTCTTGGACTGGCATGCCAGAGTCTCTTAAACAATCCAGATATTTAGTATTTATTTTTGAATGATACTTTGCTTGAAAATGTTTAGAAGCTCTAGCTTAAATTACAATACATCTTTTATGATCAGATTATTTTTGAGTGTTGAGAGCATTGTGGGATTCTACTAAGTAGTATTTAGCATATATATTGAAAACTCTGTTAAGCCTCCTGCCCTTCAGAACATCCATATTATCTTGACATTTTGTTGTGGAGCTATTACATCTATAGAAAAGTGTTTCAGGTTAGTGTTTCTTTTTACTGTCTTGAAATCATGAAACTGCCTGCTAACCTTCTAAGGCTATTTATTATTGAAGGAGAAGAATATTTGGATACAGCATTTTGAATATGAGTGCATGTAGAAGACTCAACTGATCAAGGTTGAAATTTCAGTTCTGATACAAGATATGCAACTATAAAATAATTGAATAAATTTGCTGAAAATCAATTTTATAAATTTCTAAAACTGGCAGGATGAAAGGGCCTAAAAGATTTAATAAGTTACTTCTTAGATATTAATTAATTCTTTAGGACAAATGAAATGAATCATAAAATACAAATTCTGAGATTGATCTAGATTGCCAACTTTAAATTCACCAATGTTAGGACAAAATAAGTCAAAAATAAAACTGCAATCTACTCTCAATTTATTTCATAAGAAAAAAATATTTTAATGTCAAAACACAGCTGAAAATGCAACTTCAGGAAAAAATACAACTCTTTGATTATAATATATTTAGTTTTATGAAAAAATAACTTACTGCATTATTGTTATTATTCTCATTTTCTTATGCACTGAGCTACAGCATCACGCTATGAATTGGCATTTATGGCCACTGGATTAACTGAGAGTGAGTCTTACGCTTGCATTAAAATCCTACCAATGAGTATATGGATTTCATTAGGCAAATTGCTTCCCCTTTGTAAGCCTGTTTCCTTCATCTGCATATTGGGAAAAATAATACCTTTTCTGAAAAAGTTGTTCCATGGATTAACAGTTCTAGACATTATTTTTAAGATTTTTACATTTATTAAGTCCTGAAGTCCTTATGATTATTTTATGAGGGATAAAATTATTATACCTATTTTATAGATGAGAAAACAGAGGCACAGATAATTTTAGTAACTTGCCATATACTAAGTATTCAATAAATATTGCTAAATCTTTAATAATATTTATTAGTATTGACTGGGCATGGTGACTTACACATGTAATCCCAGCACCCTGGGAGGCTGAGGTGGGAGAATCACTTGAAGTCAGGAGTTCAAGGCCAGCCTGGTCATCATGGTGAAACCCTGCCTCTACTAAAAATACAAACATCATTCGGCTGTAATAGCACGCACCTGTAGCTCCAGCTATTCAGGAGGCTGAGGCAAGAGAATGGCTTGAACCTGGGAGGTGGCAGGTGCAGTGAGCCCAGATCACACCACTGCACTTTAGCCTGGGTGACAGAGAGAGACACTGTCTCAAAAAAAAATATATATATATGTATATATATATATGTATTATATGTTATTTATAAATAGTCATTTTAATAAAAGGAGTATTTATCATATACAATCAGATTTGATGTATGTTACATATATATCAAATTTATGTATATAAACATTTATATATATGTGTTTATATATAATATATATTTATATATGTGTTTATATATAACATATATGTATATGTATGTTATATATGTGTTTATATAAACATGCATATATGTTTATATACATATGTAAATTTGATATATGTATATAAAACATACATCATTTTAATGTATGTTTTATCATTTTATGAGAAGCAATCATATTCAAAATATATAAACATTTAATATTTACATTTTAGAACTATTGTGTGTATTCAACACTTATACATTTATTTAATTTTAACTATAATAAATATATTACAAATATAAAAAAGTTTAAACATAAAGGTTAATTAACAATAACATTATTATTATTTTATTATTATTTATATTTAAATTATTATTTATTACTCACATTTTAGAAATCTACATATATTTACATTATTTTGAATATAAACATGAAGTTTCTGGAACAGAGATCAGAGTCATCAGTTACAGCAATAATTACATTGATTCCTTGTATCTCACTTTTTTTGGCCCTTTCTAGAGAGAATAAGAGCCAGCTAGACAGGATTGCCTGCCATAGTACTATGTAGGAACTCTGATAATATGAATCTGGGAGTGCATATTTGACACAGGATTCCTTCAGTGCCACTTTGCCAACTGGAAATCTCTGTGGCTGCCGTGACCTCTGCCTGGGACCTGGAGACCCCTGGGCTTGCTCCACCTGCTCAGCCCAGCAGGCTGCGCTCTCTCATGCCCACTTGCATCCCAGACTCTCTGCGATTCCATGCTTAGTTTGTGGGTTTCTGTACCCCCAGTACAGGGGAAATACAAGGGCTGTTGCAGGGTTTGAGGAGACCCTGCATCCTTAGGTTATTGATGATGGCTTCTATCCCTTTCCTAGCTTCAGGTTTAAAGCATATTGTCTCTGGTTAGGAAGCGAGGTGGGATCCTTAAGGGGAGCCTGGACCAGTATGGTGGTTGCGGTTCAGCCAATTTTCCCTTGAGTTGCCCAAACTTGTGGATTAATATCAGTCTCCACCACAGGGAGAAGAGTCTGTCCTGGAGTCATGAGATTGGCGGTTCCCGTGGGAACTAAAATATCCCCATGTAGCAGAGGAGTTGGGCTTTCAGGCATGATTAAAAAGCCCTGAGTAAACAAGAGGTCTCCCCAACTACAACTAAGGGGTTGGGAGAAATATCCAGTTAAGGGCTTTCCTGAGACATGCCTCATGGTCATGCTAAGGGAAGAGGAGAGGCCTGGATTAAAAAGTGGAACAGAAATGGTCGCTCTGGAGGAAGTCCACCTTCTTCTCTTCGACCTCCAGAATCACCTGGGACTTCTAGATGGTACTGGTGGTCCGAGCCATTGGAAGTGGGGAGAGGAGCCCTGGGACCCATTCGGTCCTACTGGACCGTTTGGGCGACTGGCTGTGGACCTGGTGACCTATGTACTGAGGACAGTGCGCCCTCCAGTTGTCACCATCACAGATTGGATAGGGTCGAGGAGGCTTCCTCATGCTGCCCGGGCAGTCCCTCCTAAAGTGCCTTGGCTTGCCACATTTGTAGCAGTTACCAGATACATCTCAGGGATTCTGGAGTTTGTAAGCCTGCCAGACAGCCATTAGAGTCTTCTGTCTTTTTCTTGCATCTGTTTTCCTTCTCTTGGGGCTCCTCCCAATCTCTATTCTAAAAGACCAATGTGGCCACTTTCAGAGCACTGCCTGGTCCCATGGCCTGTTTCTGTAGCCTCCTCCTGCTATCAAGGGCCACCTGAGTGATAAACCTGTTCTTTAGGATGAAGTGTCCGTCAACTCAATCAAGAGATAGAGAAGTGTGCTTCACCAAGGACTCTCTCAGTCCTCCCGGGAGGGCAGTGAGATTCTCATCTGATCCCTGGTCTATCATGGATAGTTTGGAATAATTGAGAGGCTTAGTTCTAGTCCTATGTAAGCCCCCAGTATGTACACCTGAAAGTGTTTCCACTTAAATTCTCCCATTTCATCATCGGGGTCCCATGTAGGGTTCTTGCAACAGTACTGCTGTTCTTCCAATTGGATAAGGCATCCCCTTCCTTGGCACTATGTGAGATAGAGAACTCATCCCCAAACTTCTCTGCTGCTTGCAGGGCAGCCTGCTTCTCAGCAGTAGTCAGGGTTTGATTCAAAAGTAACATATTGTCTGTCCAGGAGGGTTCAACTACTTGGGTTAAATTCTGGAAAGCCTCTATATACCTGTCAGGGTTGTATGAAACTTGCCAAGACCCCCCTTAATTTGGCTTAAGTCCTGTGGAAAAAAGGGGACCTGGACTTTAATGGGGCAATATTCACAAGGCATCTCTTGTAGGGGCAAGACTGAGTCCAGGACCTGCCTGAAATGAGAATTTCTAGGATCAGATAAGCTTGAGAGAGAACCTGGAGAGGGAGAAAGGGATGGACCAGGAGGAGGAGTACCAAAGGTAACTGATTCCCCTACTGGAGTCATCTCTGCGATTTGCTTTCTAGTTCTTTGAGATTGCCCTTTGAAGCTTATAACCTGACCAAACCCTTGTGCAAAGGAATATAAAGCATTTTTTTCCTCCAGAGTCTGAGAGTCAAGGAAGTTCCAGTGATTCAGGATGCACTCAAGGAGTGCAGGCTGAAGATAATTGGTTACTCATCTGGAAAGAGAGAGAAGAAAAGGCGTCCCTTAGTCTCCTTCCTCCTTTTGGAGTGACAGGATGGAGGGAGAGAGAGAGAAAAGGTATCCCTTATCTCCTCTTTCCTTCCATGTATTACCAGGGTCCCAGTGCCCTTGCAGGTGCCAGCCAGGGATGTGAATGTGACTTCCACCCATGAAGCGGGAAGGCCTAGTAAGTAGAGATAGTCACACTTACCTACGCTGTGCTCTAGCTTTCCACTGTCAGTAACCTCTGGGTTTTCTATACCTCATCAATACTATGGGTGCGAACAAGTTCTCCACCAATGAAGTGGGAAGGCTGAATTGACAAGGGTTACTCATGCTCACCTGTGCTGTACCCTAGCCTTCTGCTGTTGACTACCTTTGGGTCCCTCAGATCTAATTTTCTTTTAGGGCTTCAAACCAAAGCTTGGAATAGAATTTGGAACAAAAAGGTTCTTCAGGAGGGCATATGGATCCATTAAATTAGTCCCAGGTGGCTCTTGCTAAATTACAGCCAACAACTGGTGGCGCATCTCCTCCATTGCTTCCCTATGACAAGCAGAATGCTAAGGTGAAGTTGTGGAACCAGAGTCTCCTCAGACAAAAACAAAAACAAAACCAAAAAAGAAACAAACAGAAACAACCAAAAACCGGAATCCTAGGAATTGGAGACCTAGACTAACAAGATATCTCCCAAAAGGAAAAATATGTGTATAATCCATTGCGTAGAAAAGCTTCTTCTAGTATTTATGTAAGAACACACAGAAGCCATGACAGCCGTAAAAGAAAGAACGAAAATATGATAGGAAAGACTGGAGGTCCTAGTGCTGACACCCTCATGGGCGTCCAGGAACCTTCAAGTAATGCCAAGGTGTAGCTTTGGCCAGATACCTTCAATTGCCTCAGGACCTTATTCTGATCCCACCTGATGGCTAGACCTCCATGAAGTGAAACTGGATTGAAACAAAACCCACATTCTCAACCGCCCCAGGAGTGAGAGAGGGTTGACAAAGTCCTCCCCCAGCAAGCCTGCCCTCTGAGTCTTGAAAACTGACAGGCTCGGTACTCACTTTTAACTGGCTAAAAGGGGTGAGAATTTTTATCTCTTTTGAAAGAGCATGTGGTGGCACACCCCTGCAATCCCAGTTATTCAGGAGGCTGAGGCAGGAGAACCGCTTGAACCCGGGAGGCAGAGGTTGCAGTGAGCCAGCATCCCACCACTGCACTCTAGCTGGGGGACAGAGCAAGACTGTCTAAAAGAAAATTATATATATATATATATATATATACACACTATATGCAAATACTATACCATTTTATATAAGGGAGTTGAGCATCTGTGAGTTTTGGCATCCATGGGAATTCTAGAACAAATTTCCCAAGGATATCAAAGGACAACTGTACCTAAGTACACACTGCCTGACAGTACCGTACATAGGCACTCAGTAATTTCTAGCTAAAGAAATTACTATTATTGAACTCATAGTTCTCTAGATAATAGCTTTTTGACTTTGTTTTAGTCTCTATTGTTGCTCCCACATACCAAAATTTTAAGGACTTACTTTCATTTGCAATGTCAAAAGAATTAAAGGATAACAGTATTATGTATAAATATGTTTATTTTCTAAATTCCTGAAATTTTCTAATATTATGTATTAATTAACACTTATCAAATTAATAAAATATTTTTCTTTGGAACTGCACATATCCTTTACCCCCCTTTTCTGCAGCTACTAAAATGACTTCACTGATTTCATTAATAAAAAAGCGTTTCTATTTAATGCTCATCTAGTTACTCCTTGGAAAGTCTAGAGAAAGCAGAAAGGGAAGTAAAAGAATTCTGTGGCTTTATTCATTCAACAAGCGCTGTAAAACAGCTCAACAATCACTTAATTGATATATGTGAATAATTTTATCATGAATTTTAAAATCTTAAAATGAACTCTATTTCAGTCCGTTTAGTTTCACAGGCTTGAGCACTTCTTATTTTTGTTCTGCAATTTCTGTAGTGTTCTCTGTATTATCTGGAACTGACAACCTGACGAGCACTCGACACGCAGGGTTACGGAGAGTAAGTAGCAGTAGATTGACGATGAAGATGTGAATTCCGATCCAGGATCTGCCACTTACTACAGAATCTAGTCAGATAAGGCCTCTGAATTTCAGTCTTCTTATCCATAAAGTGAGGGTGATTAACAGCAGTTTACTTATTTTAAATAGTTGTGACTATCCCTGTATCCCGTAACTCATGTTCCCCATAAATATGGGCACATACTACATATGAATAAAAAATAAAATTTAAAAAACACTGTATGTTAAAGCATCACATAAAACCTTAAAACACTGAGTAAATTTTAAGAGATTATGGGATCAAGAAGACAACAGCCAAGATTTTAATAATCTTAAACAGATGCATAGGAGAGCAGATAAAAATTACCAATATCTGGAATAAAACAGAATTTAATTAAAACTGACCTAAAAAGAAGGGGAAGAAGGATCTCTTTAGGATAATAGAAATGTCCTGTAGAAAGGTTAGTTTACTTTGAGGTATAATTTATACACAAAAATGAAAAAATCTTAAGTTTCAAGTTAGATATCTTTTGACAATCACATATCCAGGTAAACACCATCCAAATCTAGAAAATAATTGTTTGTAGCTCACCCATAACTATTTAGTTAATACAGCTTTTATTTGTGCCTTACCTAAAGATTATTTAGTAAATGTAAAATACTTCCATTTTATAGTTAGTCCTGAAAAAAGGAGAAGCAAGGCAAACGTCTGAACTGGAATTAAAATCTCGAGGTCTGCTCTTAGAAGCACTCTTCCAAGCTTAGTATAGAAATCTTATTGAAGGCGTGGGGTGTGTTAAATGGTGGCTCCTAAAGTGATCCTAGAACCTGTGAATGTAAACTTATATGGACAAAAGATATATGCAAATACAAGTAAATTATAGATCTTGAGATAACTAGGTGGGCTCAAAATCCAATGACAAGTGTTTCTCTAACATGAAGAAGAGGTGACACAGAAGAGAAGGCCATGTGAAGAATAAAGCAGAAATAAGAGTTATGCAGCTACAACCAAAGAATATTTACGGCCACCAGAATCTGGAAGAGTCAAGGAAGGAGTCTGTCATAAAGCCTCAGGGGATGAGCAGAGGGGTGCAGGGCCATTGGTGGTATCAATATGGACAGCAAAACAAAAATGCTCCTGAGTTCTCAGACATCTTTCTAGCTTATAAGCTGACGGTTTGTTTTCTGGTTTTTGTTTTTTCTGTTTGTTTGTTTTTGAGACATAAACTCACGGGTATCTGGGCTTCAGAGAGCTCTCTTCAGGTGTAAATGAAAAAGACAAAAACACAATGAATGTTAATTTTCTTTCCTTCCTGATGTGAAGCCATGCTGCATTGGTTACTTGCACTGTGTCAGGCACAAACAAATTGTTTGCCTCTCCCTCTTCTTTTGCTGGAAATAAACAAACAAAAACCAAACAGAATTCTCAAGAAAGTTAAAGGGAGAGGATATAAAAAGAGATCTCTCTGTGACTCATATGTAGAGTGACTAATAAACTCTTTATAGTTAGTGCTATGAGATTTTAGAATTTGTGGGGCTGATAAATAGGACCTTGGACGTGACCTCAGTCATTTTCTTAAGTCAAATTATTAATACAACCAACCTTTCCAGAGTTCCTCCTCACTTTCCTAATCTTTAGGCCAGACATTACTAAATGGATTCTTCTATTTGGAATGACAGCATAGCTTTGGAAGCATTAACAAATACTAATCACTTATTTTACTGCATGGAATATTTAATATTTATTAAGAAAGTTTAATAGCTTGGTGCTATATATTCATTCAATTATTTACCTTCAAAGTATTAATTTAAAGCATTTATTATAAAATGCCTTAATTTGTGAAACACTCTAAGTGAACCTTTCATTGTTTCTTTGTGGTTATCCTTATGCTTTTCCAACTTTCTGACCTGACTAGAAAGTGCGACATCATAACAAAAATTATATAAACATAAATTATTTAGCAAATGATGCATGGTATATGTAATAGGATAAGAACACCTTCAGTGATTAAGGCAAAATGCATCAGACATTAGCTTGAAGAAAGCCTAAAACATAAATACTGCATCCAATGGAAGTATTTAATTGACATATAAGAACTGTAAGACTGAAAACATATCTGGATTAATTGAAATGATTCACATTTTTAAGATTTGCATTATAATAAATTACATCCACCTCAAGAAATGGCAAAATGCTTAAGAAGCACGAACACATATATGTACACCCAGACACACAGAGTTGATTTCTAGCACCGAGTTTCTAACAACTATTTTGTGACATTGTAGAATTATTTAATCATTTGGGTTTTTGCATGTTTTACTTTGTATATTTGGATGGAATTAATATTTCTAATATCTCTTCCAGGTCTGAAATAAGGTTACTAAATCAATACAGATAGAAGTACAGAAGTGCCTTGAATACTTTGAATAAAGCTAATGCTATAAACTTTCCTAGGACCTGAAAAATGTAACGTAAAAATGAATGTATTCAGAAAACAATGTGCTAATATTGTTCCACATTTGACCCTTGGATGGTTACACTTCTGTTTAAACTCTATATTACCTTGAGTCTATTTTACTTTGGATAGTGATAACAATGTCATGTTTCAAAAATTATGGGTGTAATTACTTTTTTCCTCAGTCCAGAGCATAATGAATGTCAGTGCCATTCAAAGCTTGCTTGCAAGTGTTTTAATTTCATATATTAAATTTTAGGATTGATGTATATGCCTTCTGATTGCAGAAAGAAGAATATTGCAATGTGAGAAGTGCACATGGGACTTTTTAGATTTAATTTTATTTAGTCTAAGCAGGGAGTCTTTGATGATATCATTTAAACTGTGCATAGTGTTTTTGCTGCATATGGAGAGTAGATGAAGTCTTGGAGGAAATTGGAAAAAAAGGTGGGTTAAATGATCCTTGTTAACATAAACACAAGAATCTTGGTCTATTAATAACTTTGGCCATAGCGAAGTTTCATGATCTAGGAATGAAAGTGTGGGCTGTAGATTCAAATAAACCCTAGGCCTACCATTTATTCAT
The DNA here is from genome assembly GCA_963573385.1 of Cacajao melanocephalus. Taxonomy (NCBI): domain Eukaryota; kingdom Metazoa; phylum Chordata; class Mammalia; order Primates; family Pitheciidae; genus Cacajao; species Cacajao melanocephalus. The sequence continues at coordinate 5,617 of CAUYLG010026189.1, read as the reverse complement.
AGTATGATCTTGGGCTACTGCTGGAACTCATTGGTTCTCATTTGTAAAGAGGGAGTAACAATAGTTTCCATCTGATACGTATGTCTGTTGATTAAACTAGGTGACATATGGAGAGTACTTAGCCCAGTGCTGATACATGGAAAACAGTATAATTGTTCTACTCATTCCAGGCCATGTATCATTGAGTGCCAGCTAAAGAGAAGGCATTGTTTTTGTTCTGTTAAATCTCTACTAACCCTACATGAACAAAATATTTTAAATTACTATTTCTGAAAAAAGTTGCAAAAGGGCTCATTTTGGTGTGGTTGTGCGTTGAAGTTTAGTTAACTCACTCTAGTCTAAAACTTAACATGATCCTGGAATCTTTTCTTCACCTCCATGTATGTGCTAACACTGTATTCCCACCTGAGGGAATGTTGTACTCCCCTGAAATAACACTTACATGCTTCTCCGTACACTTTTCTGACAATTCCATCCATAACTTCTTCATGAGTTTTGCTTTTATCTTCCCACTTCTTAAGTAAGTATTGGTGCCCCTCATTTCAGTGTCTTTGTTTCTATTGGTTCATCTACTTACAATTGTTTTTTCTGGGTAACTTTATGAACTTTTAATTTCTTTTTCTGAAGACTATGACCCATTCATTTATCCCACATATCATTTCTTTGTATTTTTAAAATGTCTCTCTTCTGGGTGCTTTCTCTAGCATTAAAAATATGCCCATGTCAGTGTCATCTTAAACACAATGAATACACTTCTTGTTGATTCTTTAAGTTTCTTTAGCTAATAATTTATTTTTTAACTTCTCAAGATAATCTTAGTTTCTAGAAAGAATAATGTACTTCGTAGTTGATGTCTCACTTCTCTTCATATTTACTCTTCACCTGATTTTATTCCGTATCCTGTTCTCACAACTCCACAGAAAGTTCTCTGACCAAAGAAACCAGGTATCTCTGAAATGCCACCTCTAATGGATAATTTTCCCCTTTATCTTACCGTATTTTCTTGCTTTCCGTTCTGTATTCATTATTTATTCTCATTCTCTACTTTCTGACTCCCATGAAATAACACTTACATTCTTCTCTATACACATTTCTGACAATTCCATCTGTAACATCTTTATGAGTTTTGCTTTTATCTTCCCACCTTTTAAGTATTGGTACCACTCAGAGATGTTACCACTCAGAGATCTGTTCCACACTCAGTATACTTCTATGTCTACATGTGTTTCAGATTACATTACCACGTAAATGTTTCTCAAATTATTGTTATATCTCTAGTTCAGAATTTGGTCTTGAACTTTAGACCAATATAGTCACACACCTTCTAGATGACTTTTTAAAAATGTCCCACAAACATCTCACCTCAAATAGTTTAGATTTTTTGCCTTAAACACTCATATTTCTATAATTTCTAAATTAATTAAATTTTAAGGCTTCATTCCAGGGATGGGATGCAAGGCTGGTTCAACATATGCAAGTCTATAAACATAATCTAACACATAAGTAGAACCAAAGACAAAAACCACATGATTACTTCAGTAGATGCAGAGAAGGCCTTCGACAAAATTCATCAGCGCTTTATGCTAAAAACTCTCAATAAACTAGATATCAAAGGAACATATCTCAAAATAATAAAAGCTAGTTACGACAAACCTACAGCCAATATCATACTGAATGGGCAAAAACTGGAAGCATTCCCTTTGAAATCTGGCAGTAGAGAAGGATGCCCTCTCTCACCACTCCTATTCAATATGGTATTGGAAGTTCTAGCCAGGGCAATTAGGCAAAAAAAAGAAATAAAAGGTATTCAGTTAGGAAAAGAGGAAGTCAAATTGTCTCTATTTGCAGACGACATGGGCGTATATTTAGAAGATCCCATCATCTCAGCCCAAAATCTCCTTAAATTGATAAGCAACTTCAGCAAAGTCTCAGGATACAAAATCAATGTGCAGAAATCACAAGCATTTCTATACACCAATAACAGACTAACAGAGAGCCAAATCATGAGTGAACTTCCATTAACAATTGCTACAAAGAGAATAAAATACCTAGGAATACAACTAACAAGGGATGTGAAGGACTTCTTCAAGGAGAACTACAAACCACTGCTCAAGGAAATAGGAGGACACAAACAAATGGGAAAACATTCCATGCTCATGGTTAGGAAGAATCAATATCGTGAAAATGGCCATACTGCCCAAAGTAATTTATAGATTCAATGCTATCCCCATTAAGATACCAATGACCTTCTTCACAGAACTGGGAAAAAAATGTGGCACATATACACCATGGGATACTATGCAGCCATAAAAAATGATGAGTTTATGTCCTTTGTAGGGACATGGATGAATCCGGAAACCATCATTCTCAGAAAACTGACACATGAACAGAAAGCCAAACACCGCATGTTATCACTCATAGGCGAGTGTTGAACAATGAGAACACATGGACACAGGGAGGGGAGCATCACACACTAGGGTCTGTAAGGGGGAGCCAAGGGAGCGACAGTGTGGGGGTGGGGAGGTCGGGGAGGGATAACATGGGGAGAAATGCCAGATGTAGGTGACGGGGGGATGGACTCAGCAAATCACATTGCCATGTGTGTACTTATGCAACTATCCTGCATGATCTGCACATGTACCCCAGAACCTAAAGTACAATAAAAAATAATATATATATATATAAATATATATAAACATTTACCTTAATGAAGTAGAGAAATGTTCAAATATGCAGATTAAAATTTTTTTAAAAATCTATCAAACAAGAACGGAACGTAACAAGTTGATGTGTCTCAAGGGTCTCCTAGACAAGCAGAAATGATGAACTCTAAACAGGGATCAGAATAAGAGATAATGGTTTGGGTGCTATGAATCTGAAGTTGATAGGTAAAGCTGGAAAAGCAGGTAAATCCACCTACAGAGCCTGTGAAAATGAGAAGATTGAGGGTAGAATGCCTTGAAACAACATAAATATTCAAAAAACTAAAATCAAGTTACAGGTAGAAAGTAACATACAAATGAAACACCAAGAAAGTCACACTGTGGAGTTCAGGCAAAAGAGTTAAAAGAAGAATGTGTGCTAAATATTGTTAAATTTACACCGATGACAAATAAGTTAGGGACTGTGGAAGGGAAAGTTGATTTTTATACCATGTCATTGATAAACATACTATTAATATGTTTTCTTCTGTAATATTCTTACTATGATCTTCAAGTGGCAGGCATTCTGTATTGAGGTTTCCATATCTTAAGAATTGCTTCATATCAATAAATTTTTCTTCACAAAACACTTTCTAAATTGTTATATATTGCTTTACTTTCCTTATTCCGTCTACAAATGTAAAATATTATTAAACGGCAATTATTTATAGTTAATATAATAGCAATGGAAGATTTTCATAAAGCATATTTTCTTATTTTTAATATTTTCCTTGGTTGTTACATTAAGTTATATAAATTCCTGTTTATTAAACACAATTGTTATATTCACGTGTACATGAAAAAAAGTAGTGTGTTGTCTTAATATTCTGAAAGGAAGTGATATTTGATTTTTAAGTGTCCAAATCCCATTAGATTAAACTCTGTGAGATGAAGGACCACATCCTGCATGTAGTGCTGCCCCTGGCATACAGCAGTGTTAACCCAGTATTCTTTAAATAATAAAATAAATGAACCACTAAAAACAAAGAATGTTATGTCAAGAGATAAGTGAAGAAGTAAGAGAAAGAAAGGGATCACATTGGAGAAAAAAGAACATATTTATAATTTAAATTAATATGTTCTGCCACTGAATAATTGAAAGCTCAGTAGAATTATTGTTAATTATAACTCCTGACTTACATCCTTAAGGGGTCTTTCAATTTGAGGCTTGCTGATATTTTATCTCTGGACTATTTATGAAGTTTTCTTTCTCCTAAGAAACTAATCAGATAAAACTACTTATGAAGTTTATTTGAAATTACTTATAAGGCAAACTTTTAAGGATTTCAAATATTAATTATTAAATGAAAATGAATGCAGCAAATTGTTCATGGCAAACTTTCATTAAAGTACATTCAAAGTTACCTCTGTTTGAAAAAACTAAACATAACTAAATGCAAACTGCTTACTGCTTCTCATAGGACCATGGATTTCCTTTCGTTCAGTATTCCACCACGATCAGACACCTTCTGTATGATATCCTTGACAAGCCTTTGTTGCTTATACTACTGTACTAGTCTGTTCTCATGCTGTTGTGAAGACATTCCCCAGACTGGGTAATTTATAAATGAAAAAGATTTAATTGACTTACAGTTCTGCATGGCTTGGGAGGCTCCAGCAAACTTACAATCATGGCAGAAGGGAAAGTGAACATGTCCTTCTTCACATGGCAGCAAGGAGAAGAAGCGTGAGTGCCCAGTGAAGGAGGAAGCCCCTTATAAAACTATCAGATCTCATGAGAACTAACTCACTATCATGAGAACAGGATGGGAGAAACTGCCCCCATGATTCAATTATCTCCACCAGGTCCCTTCCACAATATGTGGGAATTATGGGAGCTACAATTCAAGATGAGATTTGGGTGGGGTCACAGCCAAACCGTATCAGTTACCATCATTCCTACTCTGCCACACATCTTTATGATATTTATTTATTTATTTATTTATTTATTTATTTTAAAGATGGAGTCTCAGTCTGTCACCCAGGCCGGAGTGCAGTGGCACGATCTCGGCTCCCTGCAACCTCCATCTCCCATGTTCAAGTGATTCTCCTGCCTCAACCCTCCCGAGTAACTGGGACTACAGGCGTATGCCAGCACACCTGGTTAATTTGTTGTTGTTTTTTGGTGTTTTTGTATTTTAATAGAGACAGGGTTTCACCATGTTAGCCAGGATGGCCTTGATCTCCTGACCTCGTGATCCATCTGCCTATGATGTTTATTTTTTAGCAACACTAACAATTCCGTTAACATAATGTCTTCTATGTGACAGGCATTGGAAAATATTATTATCCAAATTTCTTAGATAAAGTAGCTATTCCTTTAGAGAGAAAAATACTTCAGATTATTTAGTAGTAAAACTAAAATTTTAACCTATGTCTATGTTGACTGCCTAAAACACCTCCCTGGAAATCCTCATTGATAACCAAAATTAAGTTTGGTTGGCCTTTGTATTAAGACAGAATACCACCTTGACAGAGTGCATTAGTTTGTTAGGGCTTCTGTAACAAAGCACCACAAACTGAGTCACTTAATCAACAGGGAGGTTGCTTTATTTGTTCATTGTCTCACTTTTCCAAGTTTTGTCAGAGTTCCTTCCTCCTAAGGGCTGTGAGAGAAAATCTATCCCATGCCTCTTGCCTAGATTCTGGTGGTTTATTCTGTCTTTGGTGTTTCTTGGCTTACAGACACAAGACTCGGATCTCTGACTTTAGGTTCCCATGGGTGTTCTCCCTGTATGTATGTCTGTCTCCCCTTTTTGCAAGGACACCAGTCATATTGGTTTAGAGACCCATGCTACTCCAGTGTGATGTTATTGTAACTTAACTAGTTAAACCTGCAATGATCTGTTTCTGAATAAGGTCACATTCTGAAGTACTGGGGGTTAGAATTTAAACATATTTTTGAAGTCCTAACC